>MJUT01009025.1:135252-146872 GCA_002080005.1 Gigantidas platifrons | reverse complement strand
TTTCCCCCGCGAAAAATGGATTAGTCTATTTAAAGTAGGGTCTTAGCCCTCTAATAAAAATAGTGTTCTATATTCGGTATAGCTTATTAGGATTAAACCATGCATAGGTTATAACATAACATGTTCAAAATATGTGCGAGAAGTGAAAAAAGTGTGTATTTTACATTAATCGATGGATTTCAGCAACTTATAACACCCTTTTTCACCCCACTGAAACACATATGGGAAATTCCGAAATTCCCGCGTTTGAGGTGCCCAAAGGGTAAATTCTTGTAAACACCGGCCTCTTTCAATTAAATTTGAAAGATTTTTTGTCATTGCAACCCCGTTCACAGTTGCCCAACAGGAGTCCACAGGTCGTCCACGTGTCACAGTTTAGAATAATCCTTCAGGTAATCCTTCAGGACCTTACAGTACCCCGTGACCCACATTAGCACGACTCACCAATATTTTCTGAATAATGTTGTTTAACAAATATCGTAGTATTATAGTTCTGTATCTGTCTGTATCTGTAGTTATACGTCGTAGAGTCCCTGCTGGGCTATGAAACGACGGNGAGAGAGCGCAGTTAGTCGCTTGTGGGGCTGCTACTTGTAGCTAGTAGCCCTTTGAACTCCTCTGTGGTTTTTGCTGTTACAAGACTGTTTTCTAGGTGGTTCCAGTCAATGGCTGTTCTTATGAATAAGGAGTTTTTATGTTGTTCGGTGTTGGAATGTTCGACTACTACGGCGCGTGTGTTGTTTCTGACTTGTGAGTTTATAATGTTCGTGGTTTCACAGTCCTGGAATTTTTTAGCTCTGATGTGTCGCTTAGGTTTTTGGTGTCTTATATATTCGTGAGGCGGAATCGCTGGTATCTGCCCCTCAACCACTTTGTAAAAGAATATCAGACGCTGGTGTTGTCTCCTAGTTTGTAATAGTGGTAGATCTAAGTCTTCTAGCATTCTAGTCATGCTTCCTTCTTCTCGTGACTTATAATCTTTAGTAATAAAACGGGCACCCCTCCGTTGTAGATTTTCCAATTTGTTAATTTCATTTTTGTTATACGGGTCCCAGATGATAGCTCCGTATTCCATTATTGACCGGACTAGTGCGATGTAGGCTGTTTTTCTACATTCTCTCGGACAGTGTTGTAGGTTTCTTCTTAGGAAGCCCAAGGTGGAGCTGGCTTTTTTAGTGACGTTGTTGATGTGTTCCTTCCACTTAAGATCTTCTTGTATTTGTACTCCTAAGTAAGGGTTGGATGGTACCTGTTCGAGAGTATGGCCATCTAGTTTGTATGCACCCTGTATTTTCTTTCTGAGGCTTAGCATATAACATTTTTTGGCGTTAAATCTCATTCCCCAGTTTGTGGCCCATTTTTCCAGATTTTCTAGATCTTTCTGCAGGGTGTTTTGGTCGTTTTCGTTGTTTATTTCCCGGTAGAGTGGGCAGTCGTCTGCGAAAAAGTCGTACTTTGGAGGATACAGCGTTTGGGAGATCATTGATGTGACAAAGGAAGAGTATTGGACCTAGCACTGTCCCCTGTGGTACTCCTGATTCCACTGTAGTTTCATTTGAGAATTCTCCTTCTAGGGCTACTCGCATTTTCCGCTTTGTTAAGAATGTAGTTAGCCATGCGTGTAGGGGGCCTCTGATGCCGTAATTGTTCAGCTTATGTAGGAGTCTGTCATGGGGGACTGTGTCAAATGCCTTAGAGAAATCTAGGATGGCTATGTCCAATTGTTTCTTTCTGTCGAACGATTGTAGCATATCGTGTATTGTCAATGTTAGTTGGGTGTCACAAGAGTAACCCGATCTAAAGCCATGGTTTAACGATGTTAGTATGTTGTGTTTTTCTAGGTGGTTCATCATGTTTCTGCATATAATATGCTCTAGTAATTTACATGGTACTGATGTAAGCGAGATTGGCCTGTAGTTTTCTGCCGAGTGTTTATCTCCTTTTTTATGGATGCTGGATATATTAGCATTTAGCCAGTCTTTTGGGAGGACTCCAGTGTCGATGGAACTCTGGAATATGATGGCTAGTGATGGTGCTAGTGATGATGCACATTGTTTTAGTATCCTGTTTGGGATGTTGTCTGGACCTGATGCTTTAGACGGGTTGATGTTTCTTAGCAGTTTCTCCACTCCTTCTGTTTTAATTTTTATCGATGGTATTGTCGATTTCAGTTTTATGTGGGTTTCTGGCATGTTGTCAACGCTTCCTCTTGTAAATACTGAAGAAAATTGCTTTATTAGTATTTGTGCTTTTTCTTTGCTCTGGCTTACTAGTTTCCCTTTTTCCTTTAGAGGTGCCACTCCGATATTATCTTGTTTACGGGATTTTACATATTTCCAGAATGGTTTGCTGTTATTTTTATTCATTCCCTCTGTGATGGCATTATTTATGTAGTTCCATTCTTCTTTCCGTATTTGTGTTCTGCATTCTTTTTGGAAGAATCTGTAGTTTGACCACTTTTTTGTTTTTTTGGCCTGATTATAGAGTCTTTGTTTTTTCTTTAACATTCTCTTTATCTTTTTGTTGAACCATGGTAGTTTATTGTTTGATCTTATTTGTTTGGATGGTATGTTTTTATCCATGCTCTGTTGTAAACTATCTTTGAATATTATCCATTGTTCCTCTGTATTGGCTTGATTCTTTGTTTTTTTGATCTCGTCAGCCAGGTGTTCTAGGTCTTCTTCTATTTTTTGCCAGTTTGCTTTCCTCCATATGTAGCTTTTTCTTGCGATGGTTTTTTGGTAGTATGGTTTTGTGTAAGGAAGGCTAGAGGAGAGTGTGTCTATGTATAAATCAAAGATGCAGTGTATAATAGGTCATCCATGTAACACCAATAAGACTAATTTGAATCCAACCCGAATATTTACTGTGCTCTCAATCGACAATCATCTTGCGAGTAACGTGATCGAAGTGAGTGGAACATAACGACTGGATCGAAACATGATGGAAAGAAAAAAAAAGAAATGTCAAGATATAATTAATTTACAAAACAAAATTCAACTTAATTGGGGCACAGGCATGACCATTGAGTTGTATTTAAATGGCGATCTACCACAAAAAATGTATATCAATAAATAACTTGGTCCCATGCCATACCCATTCCATTTCGCCATCTAGATCGGTTTGCAGAAAGTTTTCCAAATTATGTCATGAGCTGAAACCAGACTGCACATATTTTTGCCAATATTTTATATTTTTGTTGAAATCCCAACCCTTGATTAATAATCAATTAAAACAATGTAAATTCTGGTGTATATATAGATTCTCCATCAGTTCCCCGTGGGTTACGATATTTCTCCACCAAAGAGAGTTAAATTAAAATTTTTAACCACAAGCCGTGCAGGCGAGTGGTTAAAATTTTTAATTTAACTCTCTCGAGTGGAGAAATATCGTAACCCACATAGGCAACTGAAAGAGAATTTGTTTCTCCCATTATTTAACCCGAACTTTATTTCAAAATTTGAAATTAATGCGGGGAAAGGCACTAGACATTCTAGAGGATTACAGATTTTTCCACCACTGGTTCAGTGGGGATAAAACGCCGTAACAATGGGAGAAATCATGTTCTGTTGTTAAAAGACTTAAGTTTTATTTCTTATTAGCAGCTGTTCACGACAATACGTGTATCACAAGCATTTAAACATGAGTCTCTGTCCCTTTTTGCACGACCACAACCGTTTAGTTTTCACCCGACGCAGACTATCATTTTTAGAACATATACATACATGTGTTAAAATGTTGTAGTTAAACAATGATACTTATCTTTGGTTATTTTGGAGTCACAGGTTACGTATCTACAGCATAAACGAAAAAAATATATAAGCAGATGGGAGGGGGGAGTTATACAGAAAAGCTGGAGGACCTATGGACAATGCAACTGAACTTCACGGTACTATTGAAATAAATTACTTACTTACTAATTCTGGAAGGAGGCGTTGTTTAAACCTCTGAAAGGTGTTGCTTCCGAAAAATACACATGTGAACATTTATTTTTTGTCTTCCAACTCATTTGACACTTGGAAAGTCCCCCCCACCACAAAAAAAATCATATATTCATCATTATATGTAATTAGAGATATATAAATTAATTATAATTATATATTTATGGTGAAATCAATTTTACACACATTTTGAATACCTACAATTAAACTTTGTTATGTTCCAAGAAGTTCAAAAATGTATTTCGGTATGCAAAATGTTTATTTCAACGAATGATCATTTGTATACTTTATACAGTGGCCGTCGTGTTCATGTGGTAGTTGGATTATGTAATCAGTGTGCCAATCACCACTAACGTTGTAAGTTCGAAACCCGATCATGGTGAGGTGTACTTGATACAACATTATATAACAACGTTTGTCAGTGACTTGTGACATGTTAGTGATTGTCTCCGGTTTCCTCTGCCAATATAACTGACCGCCACGATATGATTGAAACAGTATTGAAAGTGGTGTTAGTTTATAAGCACCTTCAATCCAACACAAAATAAGTATCTTCTTTTCTATGCAACAACAGTCTACGATCTCATCTCACATTTCCATCTCCCATTGCATACAAACTGCGTATGCTAATTCAACAAATGTCAAGTTTGGGTTCAATCAAGTTGAATTGTATTGCATCATGAAAGTTCAAATAACTTCTCAGTTATATCTCAACGGAAGGTATATTATAAAATTCTCATCTGCTGTCTTTTTCTTAATAAGAATGATTTAGATCATATATACTTGTAAAAATATGTAATAGATATAAATATAAAAATCTGGTCAATATATACACACATGGTAATGAGGCTTAAATTTTTATTAAAAAACAAATGCATTACTTTTATTCATCTAAGGGAGGTAATTCTGAATGTTTTGATAATGTTTTCACATAATGTTTTCAATTGATCAAATCTATTACATATGTCTAATTTAATGCACAACACGAGTCTCTGTGATAATCATTTGATTTAGGTACAAAAGATTGGAAAGGCAACTTAATAATTTAAAAGTCTTTGGGGAAAAAAACACAACAACAAAGGACCTCAATAAGAATACTTTATTAAACCAATCAAAGATTTAAATTATTTTGATTGAATCAAGGAGGGAAGACAACTCCATGTTACACACACACTCTTATTAGTTTGATAATAAGATAATATAGTAATTGATAGCATTTTCATGTAAAAGCACTAGTAAATATATAAATTATCCAATTCATGATTATTTTATCTCTTTCTAGTGGACAACAACCCGAATAGATGTATAATGAATTGTCCTCTGATGATAGAAGCCAAATTAATTAATTTTCATCAGATAATAATAATGAGAAGTTTTTGATACAACGAAAATCTGCTGTAATGTAGTTTCTGCGATTAACATCGTGAAATTCAATTTTATTTCACCGATTCTTCCCTGCATATACATGTATAACCAATGCCGTCTTAGCACATATGGGCACGCTGGACAGTTGCCCGGGGGCCCAAGAGCATAGGGGCCCCATGCTAATCTATGGCCAGCGTGTTTTATAATGTTTAAACAACAATTTATATAGTCTACTATAAATCCTTGGTTTAAACACTTATTTTATTTGAAGTATCAATACAATAAATATAAGCTTAATTTTATCTACATTGTTTCTAAATTTAAAAGAAGAAAAAACACAGGTAGCCGGGATATATACCCGCCCTGTTCTTTCTCCAAAACTACGAACAATTGTACCGTATCCTTCAGCTATTCAGTTTAATTATAGGTCGTGGCTATTTGTCCGAACCCGGAAAATTAAATAGCTTGTGGTCTATTCGTCCGGACCCGGACAAATAGCTTATAAATAAATACCTCATTGGCTATTTGTCCGGACTTGATAAATGAATTTGTTATGTTCCTAGCTTTGAAATGTTATGATTTGTGTGGAAAAAAGTGGGATTTTTTAAATACAAGTAATTTCTTTGGTGGCATAAATTAATGGAAACATGCAAAATCCATAATATAATGTAACACTCCTCAACTAGACGGGTGTATGTGTAAAATAAAATAGTGTCCTCCATGAAATAATGTCCTCCAGACAAAAATCATATGAAATATTGTCCATGGACATTATTTCATAATGAAATTGTGTCCTCCATCATGAGATCATTGTCCATTCTTATTGGACATTATTTAACTGTGAAATAATATTCCGACATTGATCAACTGGATATATGATATTTTTATGCTTCCCATATTTATACTATACTTTATTTAAAAATAAAAGAGATTTCTTTGTCATAGAAATGATATTTATTACACTATATTTGATTCAATATGAAATATATTAACAAACAATGTCCAAGTTTTGAATTAGAATTAGAATTATCTCTCTTTGTTAGGACACAGTTTCACTATGATATACTGTCCTCTAAGATGATATTATACTGTCCAGATAAAGGTCAAAATATCATAGATAAGACAAAATTCCATGACAACATAATCATGAAATATTGTCCTGGAGGACATAATTTTGCTTTACATATGCATTGAAATATGCTTAATATATTAAGCAAAATATAATAATAACAAAAAAATATTATAATCATCATTCAATTAAACCAAATTAACCTTCAAAAACTAGTACATGTACGTGTGTAACGTGCCGAGCGGAGAAGCTACAATACCGGGGAGCGGTTGTATTTCTAGAGACACTAGAGTTCAGTAACTTAATGGCCGGATAATGTAAATATTTAAACGATTTTATTGATGCAATGACATTTTGCGAAACGTAACATTTTTACGGGAAAAGTAGCGTGAAATGCTTATCTCACCCACGGGTTGAGACAAGGATATCTCGCACGGCTAAAAATAGGAACTGTGCTGTCTCATTTGTGAGAAAAAAAAATCTTCGGAATCTTAATCTCAACGAGATTAATCGCAATCGAGTGAAGAAGAGATAGTTGCAAATACTAACGATGAGACTGAGGACGAATCATGTGCAACAGAATGTAGAAACAACCCTACAGAGGAGGACGAAATTGCATTAACATCTATTGTCTTGCTTCCAGTTATGAAAAACCATGGTCACCCGAAAGGTTCAAAACAAACTGTTGTTGGGTTACCGAAGAAGCGCAAACGTAATGAAAACAGAAATGTTACAGCTTTTTCACTTAAACCTGCAAAGGAAGTTGAGGAAATTATCTTGAAATGGTTCGTTCCAAATGACATTGCCCGTAAAGCAGTAACAGACAGCTTTCAAATCTGCGGACTGTTGAACAAAAATGCAGACGTTGTATCAAGTGCCGTTACAGATACCGATGTGGACATCAATTTAGAGAAGAAACATTTTACAAGAAATGGTTGGAACTGCTTGAAAAAAGTGTTCGCCAAAAAGTTGAAGAACCCCTTGTACATTGGCACTGTTGTTTTTTTTTCAAAGACTCTGATCAACATGATCAAAGTATTATGTGCAACTTTTGTTTGGAGTGCATGGTATCATGTAACATGCGGCCGTTTGAAAAATCCTCCAAAATCGAAGATTTGGTTTTGCTAATTTTGCATTTAGAGTAAATTGTGTGTACATTTCACATCAATTAAAAGAACTGTACTTTTCATGTGTAGATTTTCCACAACTTTTTTTTTAATATTTATTGAATTAAAATGTAACTGTATTAATACAATGTAAAGTGTACATATTTATCTAATATTAAATTATTTCTGTATAAAGATATCATATTTTTCAGTACTATTTCTAAGTACATTAAAGGTTCGGACAAATAGCCAAAACATGATGTATAGCCTGGACAAATAACCCACAGACTATTTGTCCGGGTCCGGACAAAGAGCCACATCGTTAATTATACAGATCGAAGATGGACTTATTGGTATAGAAAGGGTCATTTTATCATCAGATCAACGTATAATTAAACTGAAAATAATAGCTGAGTTATAGGATACGATACCATTTTTTCGCAGAATTGGAAAAGGGGGAGGACAGGGGCGGATCCAGGATTTCAAGTTAGGGGGAGCGCACTTAAATTTTTTTGGGGGTATTTCGTGTGAAAAATCACGATTTTACGCAAAAAAATCATATTTTTTCCAATTTTAAGGGGGGCGCGCCTGGTGCGCCCCCTCTGGATCCGCCCCTGGAGGGGGTATCCTGTCCCCAAGTACCTGTGGAAAAATATACCTCAACCTAAAGGTGAAATAAATAAATAATCTATCGTGCTACCTGCATTGGCGCGGAACCGTAGTTCATGAATGTGTCTTTTTGTCATCATAGAGCTACGGATTTCACTCGTTTGTAATCTTGCGGAACTTGCTTCGACTTAACCGATAAGGGGTTACGATTATGGTGTTTAACGCCACTTTCAACAATATTTCAGAACTAAAGAAACAGTCATGTAGACTAAACGTGAGGGAATACTCATTCACAATTGCAAGTAGAGTGGTAGATATTTGGAACAGTTCGACAGAAGAAATTATAGTAGCCAAAACAGTAAAAGAATTTTAAATTGGTCTTGACAACCACTGGAAACACCAAGAGTGCAAATACGACTTCTCGATGGACATAAATATTCGATCAAAAACCGGATGTCACGTAATTAAGTCGCGCACAAATACGACAGAAAATATAACAGAGACGGACATAGTGGCTGAGTAAGCCAGCGTCCACAGTAGTTCCTATGGTATCCTATGGTATCACACTAATTAACATCTTCGCTAGCCAAGGGTTACGATCCGCTCTACTCATGAAGATGAGTAGAGCGGATCGTAACCCTTGGCTAGCGAAGATGACTATTAATTGATATACTTGAAAAAGCAAGCTCAGTATTGATAGACTGGTTCAAATTCAATTGTATGCAGGCTAATCCAGATAAGTTTCAAGCCATTGTACTTGGCAATAAGACACATGCCTAGACACCAGTATTTAAAATACAGTCAGCTGAAATTACTTGTGATGAAGTTGTAAAATTACTAGGAATAGATATTGATTACTAAATAAGGGTAATAACAAAATTACCGAACACAGATCAATCTTCCAAAGGGAAATTCAAAACTCATAAATCAATAAACAGACTAAATCAGTCAACAACCGGGAAACTGGGAAACCGCAATGGCCCTGACTTGGTACAGGTATTTCTAAAGAAATGGTGGATTGAATCAGATTTTACGGCGCCAACCTCTCGCTTCATTACGGTTCAAAGGTTCCGGTTGTCACTAAAACAGCATTTATAACAATACTGGAAAAAATAGGTAAAATAATTATCATATTAAAAATATGTGTCGTAAAGCTTCTCAACAGTTTAATGTTTTAAAGCGCATTGGCTGTTTTCTTTCAAAATTAAGTAAATTAACAATTTTTCATACTTTCATTTTGTCTAATTTTAATTTTTGTCCTTTTGCGTGGCAATTTTGCAATAAAAGTAATACGTCTAAATTAGAAAAAATCCAAGAGAGGGCTTTACGATTTATATACGAGGACTATGAGAGCATGTAATGATGAGTTATTTGATAAAGATAAAGTTCCATCTCTGAAAGTTAGAAGAATGCTTACCAATGGCATGGCTATTGAATGTTTTAAGATTTTAAACAAACTTTCACCACCTTGTTTACATGATTTAGTTGTTTTTAAATGATTGTAAATATAATTTTAGATATTCTAATATTGTAGATATACCTAGGGTGCGAACATCTACCTATGGTAAGAATAGTTTTAAATATACAGCAGCTGTTTTATGGAATGACCTACCTGATGATTTTAGAAAAAAAATTCCAATTTTAATCAGTTTAAGAATATTTTAAAATCTTGGAATGGAAATGTATGTAAATGTTCAGTTTGTACTGACTTTAAAATTTGTTTAAATTTCTACCATCTAGGTCATATCTAGTTTTTGTCTATTGTGCTTAGTATAATTTGTATGCTTTGCTCATAATATCAGATTTTAGTTGTTCATAGTTTGCTACATTAGCTCTTAGTATGCTTAGCTTATAACATCAGCTTTTAATCTGCTTTTTGCTCAACTGTTAGTATTTTACATCTAGTGCTAACTTAATCTTGTATTTTAGTTGTATGTTGCATGCTTGCTATTTGTTATTTATTTTGTGTCTGTGTATGTCGGTTAAAAGCTCAACAAGCTTATGTTTGTATGTTGTTTTAACCATGCCGACTCTAAATAAAACTTACTTACTTACTTACTTACTTACTTACTTACTTACTTACTTACTTACTAACTAACTAACTAACTAACTAACTAAACTAAACTAAACTAAACTAAACTAAACTAAACTAAACTAAACTAAACTAAACTAAACTAAACTAAACTAAACTAAACTAACCTAACCTAACCTAACCTAACCTAACCTAACCTAACCTAACCTAACCTAACCTAACCTAACCTAACCTAACCTAACTAACTAACTAAAGACAAAATTTCAAATTTACGTCTTTGTACAAAAAAAATGTATCTGTTCAGTAACATGATATTTTGGATTTTAATGACATTTCTAAATGTAGCACCAAAAACTGCAAGACTTATATAGGATAGATTTTTATAATATATCTAATAATATATTTGGCGCTAAAAGATGTGAGGTTGTTCACTGTCTGATGGACAGTTACGTTGTTGATGTTGGTAATCAGCTAAACTTTTTTTTAACTCCATACAAAAGATCTAGAGCACTAGATCTTACTCACTTCAGTCAGGCATCGGAAACGATTATCTCCCTTGGCTATATACTCAACCATACAGCCAAAAAAATGTTGCTATATTTGTGTATCGTGTTAAGAAAGATAAGAAAGCTTTATTTTGATTCGGTACATATACATAATAAATAACATAAGCTCTCAAGAGTTTTTCACCGAATACAAACATAACATTAAAACAATAAGAGCATGCAAAGGATAAGACATGACATGACACATACATCTAAAATTTAAGCATTTCAAGCAAATTAAGCACAGATAAAAGCACTAATAAGAAAGAAAATGAACATAAAAAAGCACATACATAAAATAAGCAGCAAATGACCTGTCACATACAACTAAAACTTTAAGCATTTCATGTAAATTTTCAAATAAAAGCACTAATCATCACAAGTAAGAAAAAAACACATACTAAAAAACAAGCAGCAAATGGCATAAAACATTCAACTAAAATTTAAGCATTTCATGCAAATTTGGCACAGAAAAATTTAGCAATAAAAAAGAGCAACGAATTAAGCAGAGATTAAAAATGAGAAGCAGCAAGAAAAAGAATTTTAACTTAGTTACATGCTGAGCAACGACACTCCGAGCCATTCCAGGACTGAATTAAACTTTTGAATTGAGAAAAGCTGTTTTCAGTCCTGAAATGGTCCGGAAGGCCATTCCACCGGGTAGCAGCAGCAAACTTGAAGCTTTTCTTACCATAGGTTGTTGTTCTAAAACGTGGTATGTCCAAAATATTGTTATATCTGAAAGTATACTTGCAATCTTTTATTTTGAGTAGGTCATGTAAACATACTGGTGCAAGTTTATTAATAATTTTATAAGTTTCAAGAGCCATTTTTCTTTGTCTTCGAATGTGTAGTGATGGTATTTTAGCTTTTTCCAATAATTTTTCATAAGTGCTTGTTAAATCTTCGTATACAAACCGCAGTGCCCGTTCTTGTACTTTTTCTAGTTTTTT
>MJUT01009025.1:91636-107746 GCA_002080005.1 Gigantidas platifrons | reverse complement strand
AATAGATCGTGAGTTCAAGCACGGGTGAGATCAAACCAAAAACTTTAAAATTGGTATTTGTTGGTTCTCCACTAAGACTGTAGCATTAAGGAGTAAGAGCACAGACTAGTTGTCTTGGAATCAGGATAATATACACAAGGACTGTTGTTTCACCGAGCTAACCCAACAAAAATCAAACTAAGGGTGTTAGTCTAGTACAAAGCAGACCTCATCATCATCTCATTGAATATTAACTTGTTCTCTCCATGATAAAGCTGAAAAAATTGTTGAGTTGGATTTGATACAATAATCACTCATTCACTCACTCACCAAATATGACACAAACAGATGCATATATTGCACAAAAACTAGATAAATCCATCTACATGGTCAAACTGGGCTAGCTTGGTGGTGACTTTAATCTAGGTGGAATAAACTGGGGGAAATGGCTCAATAAAACTAAAACCAAGTAACACTAAACAATGTAAGCAACTTCTTGATATTAGTCATTATCATGCATTAGAACAAATGGTTATCAAACACACCTACATTACAGAGTCATATCAATCAACACTGCATTAATTTATACAAACAATAGCACTCCCATAAACAAGGTATTTCTGATCATGAGGTTGTGTATGTAGATTCAAGTCTTAAACCAGACAAAATAAAAAAAAAGCCACATAGGAAAATACTCCTATATAACAGGAGACAATAACAATAAACTTGTGTGGAAGAAGAGTTTGAAGATACCAGAGGAGTACTCCCGTAATCAGAATCCGTATATCAAGAACAAACAACACAATGGCCAAAAGAAAAAGGCAAATAACCATCTACAAAACATACATATAAAACTTACGATCGAGTAACACGAACCCTACTAAAATCCAGGGATGAACTCGGGAGCTCCGGAAGGCAATGCAGTTCCCGCTCCACTAGTGGCACCCGTCGTGTAATGCCAAGACAAGACAGTTCCAACAAAGCTTATTTACAATGCAAAAACAAAGAAGCTCCAATGGTTCACCAGAGAGATAAAAACTATAATACGAAAGTGAAATAAGTTGTTCAAGAGAATGAAACTTCACAATGTCACCAAACTTTTATAAACATACAAGAACATTAAACTGACAATTCAAAAGGAAACAGGAAAAGCTTACTGGACATACACGGGGAACATTATAACACTAAAACAGAGCAAAATCTGGATTTACATTAAAAGCACAAGAAAGGACAACACGAGTTTCATTCATGAGTAAAGATGGCATTCTCGTTGACGACACAAAACAAAAGGCAGAAATTCTAAATGAACAATACCACACTATTGACTGTTGATAACATAGCAGAGAAAACACCAACTCTTTCTGACATCTATCCTAACATGCCATGTATGGACATCAAAACAGAGGGTGATGACAAATCTGTATACATCAAAAGCAGCAACGAGACCAGATGAAATATTTAGAATTTTGGTGCTTAATGCCACTTTCAGCAATATTTCAGCTATATCATGGCGATAAGTTTTAGTTGTGGAGGAAGCCGGAATACCCGGAGAGAACCACCGACCCTGGGGAAGTAGCTGGTAAACTTTATCACTTGCGAGTCGAGTGCACCCTTTTTGTAATTTACAAAGCTGTCCGCGAAACCACGTCGTATTGGTGATAGGCTTGTATGAGCTGTTAGATCCAACGACCTAACTCATTGAGCCACCCGGGCCCCCGATGAAATACCTGCACGTCTATTAAATGAATAAGCACACAAATTTGTTTCCCATGTATCCTATTTCTATATCACCCCTCTATTTAGAGGCGAAGTTCTATCTGATTGGAGACAGGACAATATTTCTTCATTGTCTTTACAAAGTGTTGGAAATACTTCGCAAGCAATCGTAAGCCCGTATCTTTGTCTTACATCTGCTGCACGGTATTGGAACGTAGAGTTGTGTCCAACATGGTGAACATCTTGAAGTTCATCACATCTCAGAATAAAAGAGAAGTATAGACACGATCCGTTTCGGTGGGGGCGGGGATCAGGGGCTGCTTAAGGGTGTCCATGTGACAAAGTCCCTCGGAAGCTCTCGTGTTTTACAAAATAAAGGGTGATGGTTTTTTTTAAATTATTTGTGAAGTGCTTTTAACAACATAAAATTCAGATAATTTTGACAATACCACTATGTGGACTAACTAGAACTTTAACTTCCTTGACAGACAGACCTCTCGCGGACGGACTAACTAGAACTTTGACTACCCAGACAGACCTCTCGCGGAAGGACGTCCTGGTCACGTTACGTTATACCCTTCGAAACCTTAATATCGAAAGGGATAACAAAATGCATACATATAGAGGTTACTCTCTTAACACTTTCTCTGAACTTCATCATGAATTATTCATTGTTTTTTCACTTCTATAAGTTTATGAAAAGTCATCAATTACATTTGTATCATATCCAAGTCGACTTGCATATGTCTGTATTTGCAAGTGATACGTTGGGTGGTCATTCATCGCCAATAGTTGACCTTAAGTAGGAGTTCACGTGTCTGAGTGTACTGAAAGATCTCTCGCTTGTTGCCGATTACACTGCATGCATAGTCAGTAAGCATGGTAAGATACAGATGATGCTGTATAGCCGGGTATAAGTCACTGTTTGTTTTAACTGTACTGAATAGTAGCGGGGAGGTTTGGCACCGTATAATCTGATTCAACTCACCATTTCTTTGTAAATGCCTGTACCAAGTCAGGACCATTGCGGTTTTCCCAGTTTCCCGATTGTTGACTGATTTTGTCTGCTTCATTTGTTGTTCTGGGTAGCACGCATTCATTGTGTTTTGTCTCGTTGGATTGTAATTCTGTTGTGTACCCTGACGTTGTCTCTGAAACCGAGGCGGCTAATTGTCCATTTTCCTTTTTGTTGGGATATGTGGGAAGTCCTGTCTCTCGTATGATCTCGTCCGACTCAGATTCGTGTTGTTCGTCATTCCCCTCTTTCCTCGATTCGGAGATCCCTCGCGTAAAAAATTATTACTATTACATGGATTATTGCCATTTAGTTTATGTTCTTCAGCATGAGCTTGATTTTCTTCCGATTCGTCACATCTAAATTCCATGTTCATGTCACTAAAAGAGTTGTATAAGGACACACACTCGTTATTATGTATATTTTGGTCACAATATTCATACGTATTTGAATCATTCCGAGCTTCATTTCTTTTAAAGTTTTTTACTCAATTTGTTCTATTAGGTCGTCTACTTTGCACCGTTCTTGATTCAATTTTCAAGTCTAAGAATTTGTCAGATAGGTTGCTTATTTTATTATCTTGTCTTACTACTTCAAATTCAAGTTGTTTAACTCTCTGTTCCAAATACCAGGATTTCATATTGTCATTTTCATTCGATTCAACAGATTGTTTTCTTGAAGATTGTGTTTGTTTTTGTATTTTAATGGAGCATTCAAGTTAATCTTGTACTTCCTGTTCCAGTTTTATAGAATAGGCCCTGCTCGTTGATAGTTCATTTTTAGCACCAAGGATTTCAGATTGTAGTTTGAGAATTTGACAGTTTATTTTGTTTTATAATTTTATCCTTTTGATTTAGCTGAGCTTTTAAATATTTAATTTCTTCTCGTGTGATTTGTGGACTGTCCATGATTGAGGTGTCATCACACAAGGTATTATCATTTTTATGATTGTTTGTTTCAGTTTTTGTCGCCTGATCTTGTTTCGGTTTCACTATATTTCTTGATTGCTGTTTGCCACTGCACTTTACCTTACTTTGTGAGCATTCTTATTTTTCGATATTTGTAATTATAGTAGATTCAATTGGGTTTTCATCTATATCTATTGGAGACACCTGTAATTTACAATGTTGTTGTGAAGTCGAGACATATTCAGGTGTTTTGACAAAAGTATCCTCACTCACTTTTTCTGTTGAGATATATTTGGGTAGAATTTCATTCTGAGAGTTTGAATATTGTTTATCAGTTGAATTTGTATCGGAGGGCAATTCACGCAAAGACGAACAACTGCGACAAATATATTCTGAGTCAATAGACCTTTCAATGTCATCAATTATTTCTTGCGCTAATTCTTCACATTCATAATGCAGCCATTTGCTGCATAGATCACATTGTGCAGCTTCTGAGTTACTATCACATTCTAATGTACATATTGGACATTTCCGTTCTAAATTGTTTGTTTCATTTGTTCTCATTGTTGTTTTTATAGGAGCTGTCTTAATTTGTAAAGAGTTGTTACTGCAGCTCAAGCTGTTATCTATAGTAGTAGATGATCAATCTAATTAAAATTAGATCTCTCACTTTGCTCTTGTTTATTTATATTTCGCGCTCACACGCGCGAAATATAAATCAACAAGAGCAAAGTGAGAGATGTAATTTTAATTAGATTGGTAGATGATTTACTGTTTGTTTGATTTAGCTGTGGGTCGGCGTGTTGACGACTGTCACTTCTCGTGTCAATTGAGTTAATAGATATCTTACAATATTCCCTTATTTGGTAGTTCACATTCTTGAAATTGTCATTTCGGTCAAAGATACATAGTATATCGCTTAGCATGTTTCTTATAAAATGAATAACCTGGCCTTCATATAAATCCTTGCTTCTATTGACTCATATATCAATGCTCCTGTTTTGTCTTTTGTTTAAGTGTTTTCTAAATTTAAACCAGCACTGGATAAGACGGACTCGGTTACAGACCTAAATTCGAGGTATGCCGCCGCTGAAAATATGAGGACAAGGTTGCCACCTTTAATTTCAGGTGCTACAGAAAATGTTCTTTCAGCTGCTTCTAATTTATTTGACACAGCTTTCTTTTTATTCAAGTTATAGACTGTATGAACAGTTCGGGTATTTTCACTATTCAAGGCATTGTATGTTTCATTTTTGGATCTATTACCTCTAGATACAATTTTCCCAGGTGTGGAAATACTAATGTAATGATAATTATTATAGATCATTTTAATTTACATGCATTAGAAATGTTCTCCCTATACAGATACGAAAATCATACCCGTTCATATTTTGTGACCGATTCATATATTAGCTAGAAATTCAATATAAACATACAAACACATCATAGCATAACAATCTGCTTATAAATTACTGAATTAGTGCCGGGGATATTTTATAGAATAATTTTATTTAAAAAAAAATGTTTTGTTGTACTATCGGGAAATGAAACTCGGTTGCTAAGGAAGATGGTTTANGCTTTAATTCCAGTCGTATTATCGAAAAACAACAAAATTCTCATAATTGTTAATCTGATTTTCCATAGTATTTTCTTGCGCACAACAACCGTAAGTGCAACTTTATTGTCATTGGTAACTAGGAAGCTGGATAGCAGACGAACACAAAACAGTTTTCACATGTTCAATAAACGATATCTAAGTTGGTTTTTAAGATTTATCAAATGAGATGGCATATAAGGGTGAAGGAGAAGTTGAGATTTATTATTATATATAATAAAACGGCAAAAGCTTACCTGAAATGCAAGCATTTCCAAAAAGTAGGTGATGTAAACAAAGCGTGTCGTCAGTGAAACGTGACCTGCATCCTCGGACCGGCGACTGCGTAAACGGAGGTACGCAAATCACAAAAAGAAAATACCTCGGAACGAGGTATAACACGGAATGAGGTGAAGACAGTATATATAAAGCTTTTTAATATTTGATACATTTTTACTCTTGTGACATTGGCCATATACAGTGTGTGGCCAAAAGTATTCGCGCATGTAAAAAAAATCCCTATATAATCAACCAAAACAATATTTTTTCAAAAAATTATTGTGAAGCCATTTCTGGATAGATTAAAAAAAAATTACACCAAAATATTTTGATTGTTTATTTGCTCATTATATGTTTATATGAGTTGTTTTTATTTGTACATAATTTAAACACAACAAATAAAAATTGACTTTGATTTTCTTATATAAGAATAAGAATAAGAATAAGAACTTTTATTTACCAAATCAAGGACCCACAAGGGGCATAAGTATTACAATGATTAAATATTACAACAAATACAATGTAGAATAAAGGATTACTATTAACTCATATATCATATAAACATATACAAGCATTAATCCAACCAGATAGTATATAGAAACTATCTTGTAATATAATATAACAAGGCTACCTCAACAGTCCAGAATACATGGCATAGGGCAGAGCTAAATGTATGTGTGTTAGTTTACATATTCATACATACACACATATATACACTCACATATTTCAACTAAAATAAATCCTAAAATTTAACAATCATGTTTAAATTGTGTACAAATAAAAACAACTCATATAAACATAATGAGCAAATAAACAATCAAAATATAGACAATTCCGAATGTTTTGGTGTAAAATTCGTTAGCATCTATCCAGAAATGACTTCACAATAATTTTTTGAAAAAATATGGTTTTGGTTGATTATATACAGATTAATACATGGGCATTTCCATATTGGCCAGGTTATCATCCCGAGACCCCCATATTGGCCCGAGACGCAGTCGAGGGCCAATATGGGTTGAGGGATCATAACCAGGCCAATATGGAAATGCCCATGTATTAAACTATTTATTGCATACTTCCGACATCTAGAAAAGAGGCACCCATATTGGCCCGAGATGAAGTCGAGGCCATATTGGCCCGGGCCAATATGGGCCTCGATATGGAAATGATCTTGTAGTAATCCAATAACCGGTTATTTTCCCGGGGTGTGAAAATATGGACAGTTTACTTCCGGTCATATTGGTAATACATTTATTTTAACTAAGTATGTAATAAATAGGGATATTTTTACATGCGCGAATACTTTTGGCCACACACTGTACCTCCTACAGCTATAGCGATTATATTTTTATGTCAAAAATTTCTTAGACCCTACTAGAGATTCACAACATACTATATTCTGAAAAAAAAATATGATAAATAACGTTTTTGCATTTCATGACCTTTATTGGTTGGTAGTTTTTCGGTTATTTGTTAAACTCTAAGGGACATAATCCAATGTGTTAAAATGGCGGTAAAGTAGTATTGCGGCAAGCCTGTGAGGTATTAAGAGCAGAGAACATAATATGGATTAGGCACAGCTACAGGGGAGCATCGCATCTACTCATATAGACATGTACAAAAGTTCAAAGTTCTTTATTCCAATAAATGGTCCTGAACAGGGGCGGATCCAGGATTTTGTGTTAGGGGGGACGAAAGTCGACGAGAGGTCTGGGGACCGCTTAAGGTCTCCAGCGGGTGCAGGGGCAGAGCCCTGGTAGGGGCCCCCCCGGAAGCTCCTGGGTTTGGAGTATTTAGGAAGCTTTTCCATCAACAATTTTGAAGCATTTTGTGAATGTGATGAAGTGTATTAAAATGCATGAATCTTCTCCAAAAAGTTTCAAATAGTTTCTAAGCAGTGAGTGTAAATTAAAGGGAGATGTCACTTGAAATTATCTATCTGGAGCTGTGACTCCCATGATTTCCTTATCACGCTCGGAACAGGTGTGGACACTTTGAACTCGGTGCAAGGTAGTTATTTTGAACGTTTTCATTGGTCAATTTTGAATTTTTGGACACTACAGACCAAGGAGCGTGACATTTAAAAGTAATTACAATGTAGATAAACTAATGCAACGGGTAAAAATATATACAATGTAATGATTTATTACATTTAACAGGCGAATGAATGAATGCTGATATGCTTAATAGAAGGACGGAAGACCGCCTCTCTCTCTCTTTCTTTTTTTTTTAGGGGGGGGGGCGAACGTCCCCTCCGCCCCCTCTGAATCCGCCACTGCTGAAGGACATAGCCCACTACTGACAATACAGCAACATAATTCATTATTAAAACACATACAGAGCCGTCAGGTATGTTCGCGCACCTAAGGGTTCAGTGGTTAATTTCACAGCTTACCAAAATTTTATTGAATTAATTTAAATCATCCACAAATCCATTGAAGTACATGTATTATCTGTATGGTCTTTATCCGGATTCTGCTACAATTTTTAACATTTCAGTGAAAACGAAGTGTAAACAAACTAACCCTCAATTATATATATTTTTTTATTATAATTATAGTCATCAGTCTCTGTCCGTCGGTAATAAATCGTGTTCGGCCTGTAACTTTTTTGTCGTTCAAGACGGGCTTTGCATAGACCAGACGATGTGTCACGTACCATGGTTGGTGAGCTTTGACCTCAAGGTCAAACTGGTATGTGCGTCCACAACAATTCCTGTCCGGGCTGTAATTTTTTTTTTGTTCATAGGATTTTCATATTTGGCATGTAGGTAGACCACCTCCAGACGATGTGTCTTGCACCATTGTTGGTGTCCTTTGACCTCAAGAAGGTCTAACGATTGCCCATTTTTAAAATAAATTAATCGTTCATGTAAGGAAGCTGTATGGATTCCTTTCTAATTTTTATACGCCGTCTTTATTTAATGACAACTGTACATATATTTATATTATTTCTAAAGTCATTACACTATGCATAAATTTGTTCAGAATAATGATTATAAAAGGAATTAATAGATGTGGTGTTTACATCTACAAGCAAGGGAGATAATCGAACGGGGCAATCATTTCAATGTCTATCGAGTACATGTTAAAGTACCCTATATAATATATAAACTGGATTTGACTGTAAAATTTAAATTATTGATGCATTAACATAATTTTATGTTAAAACGGGTTGCATAAACATGTTGCACTGTTGACAAATTTTCAGTAAGTACAATATGCTTTTAGGCTAGCCAATAAATCCTTACACTTAGACAATACACACAGGTATAAACAAACAATCATCATGTTCAACAAGAAGCTGCATGATGTACATTGCAGGAAACNTTTTTACTAAATATTTGCTCAATCAATCTCAATGGACATTAGCAACAATAATTGAAGATTATGCAGTAAAAAATAGGACAAGAAATAAAGTAATTTTAGCACCATGAAATGTTCAGAATGCAGGACTTTACATCATTTAAGCGTCAGGGGTCCTAGACGGCCCCCAAATACCCGCCTGATTTTTCTGCCGCCTATTCTGAAAATTTTGCCACCTATTCAAAATTTTACTGACAACACTGTGGTATACCGATTGTCCGTCCGTCCGTTTCATATGTCACGCTTAAGAACTTGAGAACCCCTTGGCCAATTCACTTCAAACTTCGCATAGTTATTGGAATTGATGGTCTTACGGTCTGTATACTTTATGGGGAAATTTCAATTTTACATTCCAGAGTTATGGGACTTTATTCATCAAATTGTAGGCGATTTTTCGTATATCGCACTGTAAATTGAGAACCTCTTTGCCAATTCACTTCAAACTTCACATAATTATTGGAATTGATAGTCTTATGGTCTATCCTTTTTGGTGAAATATCAATTTTTCATTCCAGAGTTATGGAACTTTATTCATCAAATTGTAGGTGATTTTTCGTATGTCGCGCTGTAAATTGAGAACCCCTTGGCCAATTCACTTCAAATTTCGCACAGTTATTGGAATTGATAGTCTTACTGTCTGTATACTTTTTGGTGAAATTTAGATTTTTCATTCAAGAGTTATGGGAAAGAAAGTCTACAAATATTGTATGAATGTTGACGATGGGCGTATCATGCGCTCTTGGCGCAGCTGTTTATTTTTGTTTTTTTATTAAACTGGATAGTTATTTTTTATTCAAATTAAAAGGCTATTTCATGTACTTCACTCCGATTGTCCATTCTATACCGAAACTTAGAATCCATTTCCTGTTGGTATTGATCGTATATTGATTCATCTCCTTACACACATGTTGCTGTTTAGCTCACATCTTGACCAAAAATTAAAAGACAATCACATAAACTTACCATGACATGTACATGTATATATGAATCAAGAGAATCCCCCTTTTAACTGTAATGTTTGAAATTTTTGAGTGTTAAACATTAATTGTTTCAAAGTAACTGCATGAGTCAATGAATTTATCATCATATTTGTGCAGCTGTCAAAAACAGTGCTAGGAATATGCAATTCAAATATTTGATTGGCTTTGTTTTGGGACAAACAAATAAATCAATGCAATGAATAATACTTTAGATTTCTATTCCTATACCTAGGTGTGTTTATGTTGCATTTCGTATAGACATTGAAGTGAAAAAAACATGTGAACTGGAGAGAAACATCCCTATAAATTTCATAATTTGCACTATAGTGCATGTACCGGTAAGAGTTCCTTATGGCACCCTCACCCAAAAATCAATGGAATCTGTCTATTTAATAATGAGCATATGATTTTGATTATAAAGAGTTAGGGTTCGGGTAATATATACTATTGTTGGGTGGAGGTGCCATAAGGAACTCTTTCCGGTCTTTTCTGTTAGGAGATCTAGCAAATTATGCTTTATCTGTGGCTTATCATTCCTTAGCTTTTCATTACAAAAAAAAATATTTAAATTCAGGTTTGATGGACACCTTGTGTTAGATTCTTGAAAATTTTCAAAGATCAAAGGCAAAAAAACCAAAAGATCGAAGGATTTTTGTCAAAATGTGCAATAAATTCCGGTGAGTCTCACGGGAATTGCTTGAGACTTGACAGGTCTATAAATTATACACCCAGGGGTCATTGTATGAACTTCAATAGTGGAAAAACCACACAATACAGTAAGTCCCAAAAGGCCCACAAGACAAAAGAACAGATAATCGCAATAATGTAGAGGCAGAAAAAACTCATAAAATTCAAGCAAATAATTGTTCCTGTTCCATAATGTAATGATTTAGAAGACATTAATTCATTACATTCAATTTTCTTTATACTAGAAGAGAAGTAGAGAATCCTATAACGATGAAACTATTACTATATTAGAAGAAGCCTGGCAAAGTGGACTGAAATCAAATAAAGAAAAAGAGAAAATCAGAGCATTAGGGCTAAAGACTAATCTCCCTGTGGAAAAAATTGAGGTACATTGTAAAGTTGATTAGTGGTTACCCAAGAGTATTATCTGTGTAGGCAGGGATTGATCACCATATCAGGGCTCTACATTAATGGTAGTCTGATTCCTGGGATGGGTGAAAGTCCACTTTTGACTAGTAAATATTGTGTGTCACTTGTCCGATCGAACAAGTGAAAAAAAACCTGTAGCAAACGTTTTGTCCTTAAAAAATTGGAGACTAGCACCAGAATCTGGTATGTATACAATGTAGTAACACTGACGGACACGTGTAATTATTAGGTGTCAAAATGGCATTCTAAACCACAGGTGCTCGTGGCACAGACTTACATGTACCACCCCCTTTTTTCTAACTTTCTGTTTACAAATTTATTTTCAGTAAAATTTCTTTATTATTTCATCTCTTTTTCCTTATTTTGTCTTGTTCATGTCAATATTCATAAATCTTATGTTAACAGCAACTTGCACAGGCCTTTCAATAAGAGGCGGTACCAGGTACTTTTACCAACCTAAAATGGTCTTTGGTACCTCCTGATTTTATAGTGTTGCATAAGATATTCATGAAAATTGGTCAAATTTTTTATAAAAAGTACCGCAGTTAAAATTTGAAATACTGGTAGACTTGAAAAATATTGAAAGCCCTGCT
Source organism: Gigantidas platifrons (assembly GCA_002080005.1). Taxonomy (NCBI): domain Eukaryota; kingdom Metazoa; phylum Mollusca; class Bivalvia; order Mytilida; family Modiolidae; genus Gigantidas; species Gigantidas platifrons. Next base: position 96,201 of record MJUT01009025.1, on the reverse strand, counting down.
TGCATGTGTTGACTCGAATAGATACTAATAATCCACAAGGCATGAAACTCCGCATGTTTAATAATCGTACCCCTGCTCGCTTCGAGTACATATACTGCACCTTATTTCCATTGTGTCATTCAAAGTAGGACATGTATCCATTCCTAAAAGACACATCTTTTCACCCCTGTTTTTGTTTTGTGCATACGATAGCTCAGTTCTCCAGAATTTTAAGATTTTCACACATTTATTGGCAAATTTTTTGTAGAGCACCCTTTGGTGATGCACCACTGAATTCCAAATGCATTTAGTTCAACGATTAGATAGGGTCAGAAAAGTTCCAAACATTTATTATTTTGGTGCAATATTTTGAAATCATGACCAAGAGAATAGCAAACTACCAGTCCACAGATATAGTTACAATGTAAAATATTTAATTAAATTTGTAGTTATCATTAACAGGCGATGAGAAAAACTGATATATCTGTCTCCTTTACTAGTATACTTACAAATATTTCCGTCACAATGACACAAATTGCTTATTAGTGGTATACAAATACAGCGATACTATAATTATTCAACTTAATCTTTTGATATTTAGGTGTGGATTGGTAATAGAAGAGCAAAGGATATGAGAGGTGGAGTAGCACCAGTCTATAGTAAGAAGAAGGCAGCTGTTACTGTTTTCACAGCAGTTTAAACGAGGTGCTTATCTTTAATCATGGTATTGTGTTCACTTATTAGCATAGCTACATATATGTCCCTACTAGCATCTGTTGATGTTCTGGAACAGTAGAGATCATTACCATGATCAGACAGTTATCTGGATTATTTAGAATCTTCATTGTCAGCTTTCTAATTACTGAAGAAAAAAATTTAAACAAAAATATGCAAACACATACCCTTTTGGTCAATTTTCGATTAGATATCTATTAGATAGGACAAGCTTTTTATAGATAACACTGTCTTTTGTTTATACGCTTCCATCAGGAAAAATATTGTGACATTGCGTAAATTGTACGTAGATCAGTAAAACTGACATCATTCAGCAAAAATTCTGTCAAGATAATTTCAAAATTTTCTCTCATAAGTATGATGACCTATCAATGGTTTGTTATTGTAATATCAGCTATGGTTTGCTTAACAATATCACAATAAGTACCACAAAAAATGCTGTATATTACGCTGGGGAAAGTTTTAATGGTCTAAAAACTCATAAAATGAGTAAAAAATCATTCTATGATGAGACAATGAAAAATTGAAGATTTCAGGATTTGAACAAAACATTCATTTACAGTCAGTTCCTCTATTTGAAAAAAATCAAAGTTATGGAAAGATTAATCCATAAGGTAATATTCCGTTGTTTGCAAAACTCAAAACTTCTGAATCTCTATAGAAGCGAAATGAAGTTAGTGACCCCCACATTTTTTCTCGTACATTTTGTACCATTCCCTTTTAGCATACAAACTGTTGTAAAAATATCAACAGTAGAAATCAATAGGCAGTTTCATCTCTAATATCTTGAGTTGTTAAAAATAGTGAAATACTATATTTGCTTCCGATTGGGAACATGTCCAATGTTAAAGTACAGATGTGTTATGACAAAAATATTGTGAACTGTGTTGTTAGCCCCACTCTCTCCCTACATTCTTTATAACGTGATGGTCTGAAGTACAATGTTTATTTTAAACTAGAGAAGGTGTGCAAAAGGACACATATGCCCCTGCCTTTATAAAAATATTGTGTGAAAAAAAGGATAAGTGCCATAACTCGGGAACGAAAAAAAGCTACATGACCCAAATTCGAACTTGATCTGTATTTTATAACCCTAAATGACATATCCAAATTTCATTTGAATCCATCAAGTTTATCTCATGTTATCATGCGGAACCCATTTTGATACAGACGGACAAGGGTAAAACTTAATGCCCCTTCCCCTAAAAGCAGGGGCATAAAAATCTATAATGTGTCTGATCATGCAGTTGTGCACCTCCTATTCTATTTTTTGATCAGACTGATTTTTTGGGTTTCCCATGGCATAAAATGGACTTAGCAATATATATCAAAAGGGGGTACACATCTTGTATCCCCAACTCCTCTTGAACCACTTAATTGAAATTCATGAAACTTTCATGGAATCTTAGTCTCATCATGTAGTCCTATTTCATATATTAATCAGACTCGAGTTTTGGATTTACCATGGCATAATATTGACTTGTCATCTTTGTGGATTGGGGGAGTGGGGGATTTTTTTTAGTGTGCCTTGCTCACAGTACTTCTAGTTTATCCTATTATAATCTAATATAACTAATACATTGTAATCTATCTTTGAATAGAAGCCTCTTCAAAACAAGAATATTTCAAAGATGTTGGAAAAAAATGGGGAGAGCTTTCACAAGAGGAAAAGCTGAAGTTTAAAGATGATGCCAGGGGTATCAGGAGCAGTAAACTGAAAGGGATGTCAGCAGAGGAGGCCATTGCTCATCATTTCAAGCAAATTGAAAATTCGGTATGATACTAGACTTGTTGAATATTTATTCTTTCCAATTTATTCCTATAGCCTCTAACAGTGAAGTGTTCGAAACAGTTTAACGTCAACATCAAAATATTTGTCTCGAGTGGAATTTTTTTTTACCTGTTTATTAGAAGCAGTTGAACATGAATATATAAATATTTATCTCAAAACGTGAACAAGATTTTAGGTAAATTTTACTCTTTCTTTTAAAAACTGTATAAGAATCTTAGAATTGCTGTTCCTTGCATAATAAAATTACTTTTACACTGAAACTTACGACCTCAACACTCTCCAATTTGTTTTTGCGCAAGCGTTAAGTGTTTCTATGTATTCCCGGACCATACGCTTACAGACTGACCATATACGGTTAGAGGCTGTATATGAAGGATTTGAAATTCGCTGTAATTTGTATCATATGCATGGTGAAGTTCCTACTTTTTAGTCATCATTACTCCGTACAGATATCCATTTGATTTTAGAGTTTTATAAATGTAATAGAATTAAGATTAACAACTTTTTCAGATTTTTATATGACTATCCTCGAGGCCCAATATGACAAAAATGTTGGAGAGCGGGACTATTATTCAATTGTTTATGAACTTTTGTCACATACCTTTATAATTCTAGTCTGCAGAATGAATTTGATGAAATTTCCTTGTCAAATATTCTTGTCAATGGACTCTACAACCCAGAGAAAAAAATGTGCCACTTCTACACTACAGATAGAGATGCCAGTCAAAATTCAATTACAGGGGATGCTTGCTGTTTTTAAACCATTAGATAGAGCTCAATCTAAAAAGAATTTTGAGCCTTCATTTGTAAAAATCGGATGAAGGGTTCAAAAGTTATGAACATTTGAAATTGCCTATTTTTAGTCAATAATTTTCCCAAGATGGCCGACATCAATAATGATTTTAATGACTGTTTTAGAATTCAGATTTTTTTGTGTAAACAGCAGATAATGTCTCTACTTTTGTTTTTTCCCATAGATTATAAGTTATTCTGTCAGAAAAATGAAACTGAACATGTTTGAAGTAATATTTGCTATTTATTTTACTGTCCAAAATGCATCTCAGAGCCACTTTTGATCTTGACCGAAAGGTCCATTATGGCTCGCATTGCCATAATTTTGTCAGAAAATAACTTATCTGACATCATAATAGAAGAAATTGTGTGTAGAAATACTTGTTTTGAGTGCAATTATAACATATGAATCACCTTTTACATCTTTTTGTGGAATTATGAATGCATAAAGGTGGGTGTGCAATTAGTGTTCAACACTATTTGAGATTGGCACCGTTTCACAGCAGTGAGTTATATGGAAAATAACACAAAAAACTTCATATTTCCTAAACTAAAAATGATATCCGTACAAAATTTTGAAGACAATACCACAGTGTTGTGCATGTTCTGTTGGATGTGATATTTTTTTTGTCGACACAAGAAATGGTGGCCATTTTGTTCAAAATGGCCACCATTTTTTCATAAAATTCCTCACACAGGGAACCTGTTCCAAGATAATTTGATCATTTTTTTATCAATATAATTAATATCACTGAAAAAAATGGATATGGAGGTTTGTACCAATGACCTCTTATTTGTTTTAGCATTTTATTACGGATTAATTGTCATATTGGTGGCCATTTTGAAAACAATGGCTTTACAATTTGTTCCGCAAATTTACGTTTTTTTAAGATTACTGTCGTTTCTAGTCATAATTTGATCATCAAGGTACCAAATTAAAGATATTTTAAAAATCTATAACCTTAAGTAACTAATAACTTAAACTAAATACTTTTCATTTCATATATACCACCAATATGTAATCCCCCCCCAAGGGGTGAAGACTCCAGACACCTTCCCCTTGCCGATAATTTGACTGGTCGGCTTGATATACATGTAGGTGTTTTTGCTTTCCTACCTCAATGTCTTGCAATCATAATGTAGCTGTACAATTGCTGAAAGTGATGTTATATGCATCAACCACTAAACAAGCATGATAGTGAAACACCTCTAAACTGAACTTCCTTAAGATCAGCTTGTGTTTAAAATAGATGGATATTATTTACAC
>MJUT01009025.1:26096-36534 GCA_002080005.1 Gigantidas platifrons | reverse complement strand
AGAGACTGACACATTTACAGCAAAATTTGATTTTTTCATTAGCAATGATTTGTAGAAAGTTTTCTTGTAGATGCAGCAAAACTGCAAGCATTCTTTTATTTTTTGGACATGAACATTAACTTCTTACCAATATTCTGGTAAGTAATATTAACAATCACAATTTACCTTTAGATAAAAAACTGAACATATCTTTTCAATGTATTTTTTTGTAAAGAAATTCATTGATTTCGTGTTGCAATACTGAAAATCATATCTTGTCCTCACGGTTGCCATGCAGTAAAAATGGTTGCTAAGAATAAATTACAAGTTATAAATATATATTTTTTACTCTTGAAAGTGTGAAAATATAAAAAGATAAGACAGCTTTCCTGTATAATTATATTTCTTAATGTAGTAATAATTATTCCATTATTATTAGAAACACTGTTGAAAAAATGACCGTAAATTGCTGCTGTAGAGGTTACTTAGCAACCGAAAAAATATACTTCTGCTGAAAATCCAAAATACAAATGAGTATGGAATAAAAATTAAATATCATGGAAGATATTTAATGTTAATATTACACACTATTTCACAATGTATAGTGTGTTTATAGTGGAACCTTTTTGTGTTTGATGAACAAATATAGGTATTTTTTGCTACTTAGTGAATGCGAATGTGGTTACCATAGCAACAGCTCTTGATTTTTCTGCAATATAGCATTTCATTTTCAAAAACAACTTGAATGCCTTCACTTTGGTACCTAACATTAGGATGAATCACCTTTGATATCACCATACTAGTGTCTACAACTCAAACTTAGTTTTTGTCATTATTTTGCACCAAAAAGTCATAAATGGTGAAGAGTTAAAGTTACGAATTTTTGTGAAAAGGGCTACCTTAAAGTACGACGATTAGCCATCCTGAAACCTGATAAGTTAGGAAGACGTCCGAGCATTTCCGCAAACGTTCCGAAGGAATAACTGATAGTACACGAGCGCTACCACGCGTCAATAGGTGCGGGTGTAATTAAAATTGGACCGTGATTTGAGATAATGACGTCAGTGGACGCCGATTTGAGGAGTGAACGTCGACCTGAGTCTATCATATATATATATATATATGCATATAAGTATATCTAGTAAAAAGAGTTCACCCATTTTTAACTCTCAAGGAAAATAATTTTCCCTGAAGACATTCTTATATATTTTATGTTTTGTTTAATTGAAAGTCATTTCGTAACAGAAAGTAAAAAAAATCCATCATATGGAACAGTACTGAAGTCTGTTATGAAAATCATTATTTCTTATGAAGCAAGAATCTTGCAATCTGATTGGTTAGTTACCCGGGTGTAAATAGCACCCCACCCCAGCTAAACCATTAATATATTTACACCCGGGAATAAATAAAAAAAAAGTAATTTTGAACTACGCACAGCAATAGTATGATATGAAATGATACATTTACATAAAATTTGACGATTATAAACAAGAATATGTGCAATATATGTAAAATCGAAAACAAAATACTGTAGCATTTTTCTCAATGCGATGGTTTTTTGGGGGTTTTTTGTTTTTGTTTTTGTTTTTTTTGCGTAGACAGTAAAAGGGAAATGACTTTATTTATTTACGTCTGCTAACCAGAGGGAAGTAACTTTATTTATTTACGTCTGCTAACCACACAAAGGGAAAATGGCGACGAAAAGATTTGCTTCCCATACAGAAGCAGAACTTATAGAAAATACTTCTTCTTTGTCTAAATACTTCTTATTCTTTCAATCGCCTTTTTTTCGTCTTCTCTAAATACTTCAACTTCTTATTGAGAATCAGTGCTCATCACTGACTACTTATTGAGAAAGGGAGATATTTCAGACAACAAAATTGAAAGAAAAAATAGACTATGCACCAATTGTAATGAATTAGAAGATGAAGAACATTTTCTTTTATACTGTGAAAAATTCAAAGATCTACGTTCTAATTTATTTACAAAAATGAATATACAAATCAATGATCTGTGTCCTAGAAATATATATTCTACTTCTGTATTGAATAAACTGTTGAATCCTACTTGTAAGGATGATACCATTTACATATGCAAATTTATTTCAATCTGTTTTGAAAACAGATAATTCATTTGCTTTTAATGTGATATTCTTTTCTTTATATGCATTGTATACATGTAGGTACATTGAATTTAATGTCATGTTAACTGTGGGGATGACACCGATATTAATGTTGGTTTTTCTAATAAAGATTTGTATTGTATTGTATTTCAAAAGCATCCAAACCGAAATGATTCATATACAACGTTTAATTACAACGATACTAGTTTTTCGAAGATATGACGTTTTAATATGCGAGCGTCAGCGAGCTCTTTATGGAATAAAATGTGTACTTAGAATTTCTTTGACAAACATGGCCTCACAAATACAAATACAAATACAAATATTTTATTGGCACAAACACAATTACAATAATTGGCAAAGGCCCAAAGTGAAGTTACAGTTCATGTTTATGAATAGAAGACACAATCAACCCTGTACAACTGATCCACGGTAAATGTATTATTCCAGTGCAAGGTAAGTATTAAATGGAAAATTCAACTTATGTAAGTATTCAGTCTTGTTAAGAAACCTTCCTGTTATGTATACGGTACATTGTCAAATGTTAATTATCATTAATTAAGTTGCATATGGTCATACTTACACATAAAGTGAAATAACATATGCATTATTCACCGACAAAATCGTATTTTTATGCATTATATCACAGTTTAAAAAAAGGCTATCACTGATACAGTAGATAAGATGAGCTCCCTATTTATACAGTTGTGCAAATAAGGATCAAATTAATTTAATTCGTTAGAAATTAACTAAAAAGTAAATACTTTTGGTAATTATTATTACTGTGGTGCAATTCTGAATGATAATTATCAAACCTGTGTGTGGTAAATATTAAACCTGTGTGTGGTAAACATTAAACCCGTTCAAGGTAAAGTTTAAATCGGTGCCGACATCGACAATAGTTTTAACATGCACATATAGTTAAAACAAAGAACAGTAAAACAATTAAATTTTTAGAGTTCACACGTCCGCTATCATCCCTGTCTTGTACATCATTGGGTTTACGGTGTTTTTTCGATATATACGTATATATAATGTTATTTAAAGCCCCTCCCCCTTACAGATTTCGAAATGTAATTCAACATTTTTTGTCCTTTTGGAACATATGCGGACATGGAAGGGTATATTTGGAGCATGAGAGAGGGTGGGTGGAAGAAAGGAGAGAAGGGGTGGGAAAGGAGACGAAAACAACAAGGAAAATAACAAATTTTACCTGAAACATTCATCTATAATTCAGTTATGTTGTTTGATTGTTAAATAGATAAATAGGAAGACGGATTCTGATTTTTTTTTGTCTTGTAACACTCGTTCCTGTCGGCGGTATTGTTAAATAAGGTTTCTGGTTTAAAATATAATGAAAGTGCTGAACGCACTCGTGGTAGTTCACATGTATGTCTCGTCTGACCTAGAATTGACCGTTTTGCCATAAAACGGTTCATATCGTGATAAATATCGGCAAAACAATACTGCAGCATCAATGCAAAGGGAATGTTCACAAAATATGGCTAAACACGAGAACAGCAAAACAGAGATAAGCCCTATACATAGACACAAATAAAAGAATAAAATACAAATACATATAAAAACTGAAGATCATCACGTTTGTCATAAAGTTTAGATTTCAGAGGCCTGTGTCACCTGTACAGATAAACAATTAGACCAAATGTTATGCAGGATAAGCGACTGTGATTCAGTTTTATCGACAATAGATATAACAAAGCATTTCAGGTTGTTTTTTTTTAAATCACACTAAACTTTTGACTTAGAAAAATTTCGCCATTTTCAAGTGTTATGGAGAAAAATTGCACTGATGCGATATTATCGACAGCAAAACAAATGTGTCCCCTATAACCAACGCACGATCAAGAAAGTTTTGAAAGGTATTAACACATAGTTAGAACACTGTTATTAACAGTTGTTGATCCAAATGGGGGGGGGGACGTTTTTGTCAATATGGTTATAAAAACATGAGAACTGGAAAAAAATCAGGCATGTTTGTCATATTCTGGGGACGGTGTCTCATTGTTCTTTTTTTTTCATAAACATTCTTTTTCCGGAAAGGCACCCGCCTTCTTTCAAAACTTGCTTAATCCACCTTTGATTGGTAAATCATTTTATTCTGTATTAATCTTCCAGTTCTTTTTATTAGAAATCTCTGACTTCTTAAAATAATTTCAAAATTTTGCAGCTATGGAAATTGATATGATCGATGGGTCCCTACTGGATGTCAGTCTGGAAGTTGAAATCCTGTTGCAGCATGAAATTATTGAAAATACCAAATTTTAAACCAGTAAAGCCTAAAGTAAAGCCGACAACAGGTAATGAAGTAAACGATGCTCAAATTTTACCACTGAAAACAAAATCTAGATTTACATGTATAGATCAATACTTCTGACTTATAAAATCCGTGCTTTTAAAATACTTGCTCATCGAGGCTCGCTATAACTAAGAGACAAGGTGTATTATGTCGATGGAAGATTCTCCTACCCAAAATATTGACGAAAATCAACTGTTGAAAGAAGATGAAACTGATCTTTCAACCGCAGATGCAGTTTCGTTATTTAATGCATCCATAAGTGCAGTATTGGAACGGCAGAAAACTGAAATTTTATCTGAATTTCAAAATACTTTACCCGTAACCAGTCCAGTAAATGCGGACATTTCCGTGAATGCTCAGTTCAGTGGAAAACCATCAACAATAGCGTACCAGCCGGGTACTTTCGAATTTAAGCAAGAACGTATTACCGCTATCCAAAAGATTGAACGTTTGCTTAAATCATCCAAAACTAGTGACATTGGAGCAGTTATTAAGGCCGAGATAGACACTTTAAATCAGAGAAATAAAATTTTGAAGATAGCCGACCGTCATGGATGGGATACTATACATGAATATTTGGATGATCCTCTTGCTGGTGGTGTCGAGGATGCATCTAAGCTACGACCCGCTATCGTCAGGTCCAGCCGCAAATGTTCCACAACTATCATACAGCAGAGGCAGTAGAGGATTCAACACCAGGTCATTTTTTCGTAGCTTCGACCAGAGCCATGGACAACGATTCGACGACATCATTCAGCAAGGCGCCTATCAGAAGCCCATTAACGATGGATTGTGCTTCTATTGCAAAAGACCAGGACATTTCGCTAAATATTGCCCATTCAAGCCACGTACGGCCAGTAGTACAAAGGCACCGACAGCCAGCACTTCATTCACACAATCTCAGCCTCAGTGAAAAAGATAAGTATAATATTAATGTTGAGCATGAAAATTATGAGTACGAGGGTGAAACATTAACTGTGAAAAACAGGTTAAAAGATCATGTAGAATTTTGGAAAAATGTATTGAGTCCGTCAGAATTAGTTTTAAGTACGGTTGAATTTGGTTATGTTATTCCTTTCTTTCAAGACCCCCCTTCAATTTGTTTAAAAAATAATAGATCTTCTTTTGACAATTCAGAATTTGTTATAAAAGCTATTACAGAATTAAAACTAAACGAATGTATTACGGAAGTTTCAGATAAACCTGATGTAGTCAATCCTTTGAATGTCTCCGTTAACGATTCAGGAAAACAAAGATTGGTATTAGATCTCCGGCACGTAAATAAGTATGTATAAAAACAAAAAATAAAATTTGAGGGTGTAAATGAGGCCAAACAATATGCCAAGAAAGGTAATTACATGGTAAAATTCGATATGCGATCTGGTTATCATCACCTAAATATTCACTCCGAACATCAAAAATATCTTGGATTTTCTTGGATAATAGACGGAAAACAAAAGTATTTTACTTTTACGGTCTTACCTTTTGGGCTCTGTTCTGCAGGTCATATTTTTACTAAAGTTGTGCGTACTTTAGTAAATTATTGGGGGGCTCAGAGTTTCCCAATAATTGTTTATCTTGATGACGGATGGGCTTGCGATACTCAGAAAAGGTGCACTCGAATGGCAAAAATTGTTTTACAGAATTTATTAGATTCGGGTTTTTTTTTTACCAAATTTCGAGAAGTCTAATTTTATACCGACAAAAACATTAGATTGGCTTGGTTTCACATGGAATCTAGAAGACGGTGTTATTAAAGTACCCAAAAAGAAAATTGACAAAATACAGACAAAAATTGAAAAAATAATTTCGCAACATTGTACTACTGCAAGAAATTTAGCGTCCGTGTTGGGTAAAATAATTTCTTTAATTCCAGCCTTTGGTAATATTTGTCAATTAATGACACGTCATTTATGCATGTGTGTATGTGAGAGAAATTCATGGGACATACCTCTTGTTATTCCTACTTCAGTTAGAACAGAATTAAAATTTTGATTAAAAAATTGCAAGTCAATTCCTAATAAAATGGTTAGTCCTATACAGAGGAAACCAGAACATATAATATTTTCTGACGCTAGCGCATATGCAGGCGCGGGGTTTATTGATGAAAGTATTTTGAAGTGGCGCATTTTATGTTTACAGAAGATGAAAAATAAAAAAGTTCTACTTGGCGAGAATTGAAGACAGTACTTTTTATTTTACAAAGTTTACATACAGAGTTATTTGGAAAATTAATAAAAATTTATACAGATAACCAAAATGTTGTTCACATTTGTCAGGTCTGAAGTATGAAATCGGATTTGCAAGAACTTGTTTTAAGCATTTATGAAATTTGTATTTTCAACAATATTAACATAGAGTTAGAATAGATACCAAGGAATGAGAATATACAGGCAGATTTTTTCAGTAAAATCTTTGATTTTGACGATTGGAGCGTGGTCGACCATATTTTTCAGATGTTGAATAAAAAATGTGGTAATTTTACTTTTGATAGGTTTGCTGACAACAAAAATTGAAAAGTTGACAAGTTCAATTCTAAGTTTTGGGTCCCTGGTACAAATGGGGTGGATGCTTTCGCATTTGACTGGTCGTCTGATAACAACTGGATTGTACCTCCAATTAGCTTAGTTTGTAAAGCTATTAATCACATGTTTTTGTGCAAAGCTAAGGGCGTTTTAGTACTGCCGATATGGAAATCGGCACTATTTTGGCCAATGGTTTGGAATCATTCAGAGAATTATTTTCACAATTTCGTCAAAGATTTATCGTCCTAAGCAATTCTTCGCCCAAGGATCTGACAAAGACAGTATTTTTGCAAAGTCTCCATTCATCAGTAATGTTATAGTATTAACAATCGATTTCTCGTGTTGATTAAGCAGGCGAAGGTGAAATTCTTTACACGGTTGAAAACACAATTTTATTATATACAATAAATATGTTAAGAGCGCCTTGTGCAGTTTTATACACAACATCTTGTGTTGATAATGTTCAAGAAAAAATCAAGCACCTTGTGCAGTTACCTTGTTAGCATTGTGCTGTTGTTGTTTTTTTCTTTTATTGAAACATATTACAAACATCTTTGTTTAGTTGAAAGTATGCACCTTGAGCAGTTTGGTATCACTGAGGCATCATATGCCAGTTATACATGAGATGCACCTTGTGCAGTTTTTATATTACTGAGGCATCATATGCCCGTTGTACTGGAGATGCACATTGTGCAGTTTTGATATTACCGAGGCATCATATGCCCGTTGTACTGGAGATGCACCTTGTGCAGTTTTAATATTACCAAGGTATCATATGCCCGTTGTACTGGAGATGCACCTTGTGCAGTTTTAATATTACCGAGGTATCATATGCCCGTTGTACTGGAGATGCACCTTGTGCAGTTTTAATTATTAATGAGGCATCATATGCCGGTTAGACTGGAGATGTATCTTGTATAAAAAGATTCATGGGGGCATGGAATGCCTGTTAACTTAATCAGTTATTGTTATTTCGTGTGTAATTCATGCTACCAGAGTGATTATATTCAGTCCAATAGGTTATTAGTATACAAGTTCAAGTAGTATATTCATTAGAAGCTTACTATCAGAATATAAATATAGATGTGTAATTTAAACATTTTTGATACTTATATTTCATTAAATATCGAGTCTAGTAAAACTGATATATATAGAAGGGGTCATAATGTCATTATTTATAAAACTAATAGCTCAACTTGTCCAGTTTCATGGTTTTTAAGATACATTGAATTAGCAGATCTTAAATTAAATTCTGATCAGTACATTTTTCGTTCTGTTAGATTCTATAAATCAAAAAAATGTGTATAAGTTAGTTGCTAAAAATATTCCTTTGTCCTATACCAGGGCCAGAGAATTATTGTTAAATAGTTTGACTGCTATAGGTTTAGATAGCAAACAATTTTGCTTGCACAGTTTACGCAGTGGTGGGGCTAGTGCTGCTGCTATCAATAACATTTCAGATCGTTTGATCAAATCCCACGGAAGGTGGCGTACGGACGTTGCTAAAGATGGATATATTAAGGACAATCTTAATAAGCAACTTGTTGTTTCGTCTAATCTGGGTATTTAATGTTCAAAGTCTCTATTGTATTTTTTACTGATAACACATATTTATGCCCATAGAATATGATTAATTTATATTCGGACGAACGAAGTGAGGGAGAATATAAATAAAATTCAATACGTTGTGGTCAGTTCATGAATATTCATATCACGAGATTTACATGTATTGATCAATACTTCTCACTTATAAAATCCGTGCTTTTAAAATACTTGCTCATCGAGGCTCGCTATAACTAAGAGACAAGGTGTATTCAAGGGATATTGTTTATTATTGTATGATGTTAATACATGTTGATACTTAAATGATTGTTTCTAATGTTGAATAAAGGTTATAGCGAGTATCACTCCTACATATGGTTCATCTTATATTTATGCCCATAGAATAGAATTAATTTATATTTGGACGAACGAAGTGAGGGAGAATATAAACAGAAAAATATTCAATCATTAAACTAAATGAAAAGCATGATCCGTAATTAGTTATGAGTGAACAAAGCATTTTTTTTCGATTTTATTTAACCAAAGGAGGTTGTTTTCTTTAATTTGTTTACACATAAATACAAGTATAGCTATAAAGATGTAAATGTCTGCCCTATCGAAGTGAGCGTCGACTACCCATATTGTACTGGAAAAAAAAATAACTACTAATTTTACTTTGTCTCAATAAAACTTTGATACCATTTTGTGTTATATAATTCTATAAGTTGATCATAAATGATAAGTCATGCGATGAGGAAACATTCTGCATTAAACTACAAATTAGTAGTTTTAGTGATATACTATTCATATACAATTAGGTATTGTGTACACGTAAACCAGTTAGAAGATCAAACTTAAACCAGTTAGAAGATAAAACTTAAACCAGTGTTCTGTAAAATAAGTATTGCTACAGTTAGCTTTAAAATGGTATTTACGGGAACCAGCGTTTACAAATAAAATATGTTATAACTTACATTATATATCAAATCAACCGTTAAGCGTCAGTTTCACCAGCGAGGAAAAACAAATATGTACCAAGACAAAGACAACGAAAATATGATCAGGATATAAATATAACGTACCGACATTATAGTAAAAATAACACCACATTCACAATACGTCATTGATTAACCCTATTGTAAAATTACCTATAAAATTGTATATAAGTATTGTGTTAAAATCCTTTGATAATCTTTGAAATGAACTACTGCACTGGTTTAAGTATTACCATGCACGGATTTAAGTATTATCATGCAACGTTTTAATAATTATCCTCATTTTTATAAATTTATGCCTTTTCCGTAAGTTTGTGTGATTATTATTAAATGATTGTCCTTTGTCTGCTTTGTATATATTTTTGTATAATTGTATGCCATCAACCCCTTGGGGTAAAATTGTGCATTTCAAATAAACTATATTAAAAAAAGTATGAATGCATGCGTGTTTAATTCTATGTGCTCACATTGTCTAATCAGTGCAACTATAATTGCAGAACCGACCATTTGTATCATGTATCTATCACAAATCAAATACGACAAAGGTGTATATACAATTATTGTATTATTAATGTCTTCTTTACAAATGTTATCTGCCATTTGTAAAAGGAGGTTGCCTTATTACACTATTGAATATTTTTGGGCATACATATGATTGATATTTACCTTTTTTATACCATTTTGTGTCTAAAACTATCAACTTTGTATCTACATCATCTACCTGGCACCCATTTAATAATTATCCGGCACGCATTTAATAATTATCCGGCACGCATTTAATACTTACCTTGCACTGTAATAATACATTTACCGTGGACCAGTTGTACAGGGCTGACAATAATATGACACTATTATGAATACTGAATAATCTCATTTCTAAGAGTGCGTATCATTGCTCCGACAGCTCGTTATTCCGACAGCCCATTATTCCGACGACCCATTATTCCGACAGCCCATT
>MJUT01009025.1:3087-18817 GCA_002080005.1 Gigantidas platifrons | reverse complement strand
TTTTTTTCTTCAAGAGATGTTAAACCACAAATTCAAAATGAACAAACATGTGTCTTATGGGATGTAGAATATGCTTACCACCAATGGTACACCTGGTCTCACTTTTGGTCCTATAATGGTATAAAGTGTGTTGTGTTAAAATTTTTGTTTTTTTCTTGTTTCTGTCAAATCAGTGTTTTGGTATCTTTCCCGTGAAGGTCACAAAATAAATCATAAAGGCTTTTGATAAGCCAATAAAATTGCATCACTCATATTTCGTTGATAAATGCGTATATTTCTGTAAATAGTCAGAACGGTTCCACTGGGCACATCACAGGTGGCCATTTTATCCACAATGTACGTCACGTACAGGTTTTAAATCATGATCATTTTACCGATATCCTAAGCGCTTTGGCTATCTTAGAGTTAGAATAGAGGGCCGGTGTGTTCATTTTATTTTATTTTATTGTATTTATTAGTAATAGTAATAAAAGATAACGACCCGGCGGCAAAAAAATGACTTGAAACCGACCATCATTTCTCAGGGATAATTCTACTGACACCGCTGATTTCGATATACCATTACCAAAATAAGTAAAATAAAAATAGGAAACCAGTCGCAATTTTGGTACGTCTAAAAACCGGTGCGGGAATTAATAATTCTTGACATCGCTCCCAAAATTTTCAGTCGTCACCTGGGCGAGAAGTAATCGAGTTTTCACTCGCCCAATACAATTTTAAGTCGCCTTGGGCGACTGGGCGACCGTTAGTGTCTATCCCTGCTTTAGCGATTCAAGATATGAATGCTATCAGTTTTCATTTTTTTTTTTTTTAAAGTCTGAAATTTGATATTTGCATATATGAAACTCGATAACTGAGAAATTATGTTTAATGTTATATTCCGTGATGTGTTTTATAACGATGGGAAGATATTTTCTTTGGGATACACACTAGTTTTTGTTATTGTTGTTTTGTGGATTATATGCATAATGTAGTTCAAGGCATTTAATTAATGAGAATATAAGAACGTTACGATGTGTAAAACAATGATAATGAATGAATCAATGTCATTGGTCGATTATAATGTTAATCACAAATAACCTTGGTAGTTTTGCTTTTAGTGGACAGATATAGGACTTCATTATTTTTTTTATATAGTGAGAATCAGTGAATGACCAGGCGAGCGAGTGCGAGAAATAGTCGTAATTTTTTTTAGGTATGTCTTATGTTTCATCACTGGTAGCAAACATCTACAATTTTAAATTTTAAGAGTGAGGTCTCTAGTGTTTTCATTAAAGTATATATATATTGCCACATTTCATGACAACTAGGATTCAAATTCATGTTTATATCTGTAATGTTTTACAGCATTTTGTTCTACAATATTGTCTCAGCAAGTGAGAAATGTGGGTGAAAGTTGTAGTTGACTGTATAAGTTGATACATGTATTTTGTGAGATAGCATGGATACCATAAATCCCAAAACTAAATTCCACACTGGGAAAAAGTTGGAACAACTTTTTGTTGTGGCGGGGGATGTGATATATACATGTATGCATATATATTTATGTTTGTGTGTAATTCAGTTTCAGTATTGTTTATCATGTGCATAATTCTGTTTCCGTATTGTATTACGTATGTGGCAAAGGATGTCCGGATTTGTTCTGTGTTTTACTTTCTCTTATTAAAACGTATGTAAACGGAGCAGACGTGTTTTTAATTACCTCTCGTAGTTCCCTAAGAAAAGTATAATTACATCACACATGAAATATATATTTTTTTTTTAATTCCAAATTTCAAATTTATACATATGAAATGTGAAAAAAGTGTCTTACCCCAGAGATCTGTCCAAATATGGGATATAACATGTGTTTTAATCATACGAAAAGGGGGTGTCTGCATGTAAATTAGGGTCATTAATTATGCAAAATACAATTGTGTATTGGGCAGGTAACATGCAGATTAATATATCAATTCAATGAGTTGTTTTATGGATACATATGGGAGTATTCGAGTATTTCATTTAATCTGAGTATCCTACAGATAAGATTTTTTTTATTGATCCAAATTAAAGGGCCCACGAAGGGGCATACAAACATAATAACATAAGGTGATTGCATAAAATATCAAATAAATTGTAAATACAAGAATTATAGACATGACTGTAGTGTTATAATAGACAATAATATAATATAAGATTCCAACTATCCGAAACAGTGACTTTTTAACAGGAAATCACACATGCTTATTAAAATATCTTTACTTTCTGAGTTTAAAAGCCATATAAATTTATCCCCAAATGATAATTTTTCAAATGTTATTCTTAATTATTTCAAGAAGCTTGCGTCTAGAAGTAATGTAAAAGGAACATTTTAATAGAAGGTGTTCTTCGGATTCTATTTCATCTGAAAAACATTTTACACAAATGCGATTCTCTAAAGATGTTATAGGTTTTGAATATCTGCCAGTTTCAATCTTTAATTTATGGTTACTGATTCTAAATTTAGTGAGAGATTTTCTTTGATTAAAATCTGATAAAATATGAAGATAATTTTTGAATCCAAAATTGCCTACATCTCCCTTTTTTCCATTTAGAAAAAAAAGGAGGGGGGGGGGGGTTGTAGGGCATGTAGGGTCAGAGGATACTAGGACTAAAAGTATTGGGATATGGAATATTTGAACTCTATTGTTGTATGGGAAATTTTAATCTTTGGCAGTTTGGGATACCAGATGCCTTCAATATAATTTTTATGGTTGTTTGATGTGAACATGCCATTGCCGAATGGCCGATATCAGGTCCCTCTAAACAGGGCCCCAATAAACACATTTGATTGTGAAAAGAATTATACATTTGAAAGTAAATTAATCCTTAAACTTGACTCTTGAGAAAAAATAGAGTTCGTAGTGACATGGACGCCATGGTGCATGGGAGTTTCATGTATTATGTAAATTGCTTGCAGTTTAATATCAGATACGAAAAAGGCGAGCATCCAACACCCATGGGCGGTGCTCTTGTCTACATGTAGCATTAGTTATTGTAAAGATGTTAAATATGATAGTGTGACAAATGCCCCTAAATGTCCGCTAAAGTTCTAAACAATGAATGTGTCCATCGTTCAAAAGCATTCATACATTTTTTGTAGGTTATCAAACTCTCAAACACTTCCAACAATGTTTTTGCAACATGTGAAAACAACGTAGAATATCTGCGCACTTCCACGAAAAAATGCCCATTTCTCCTGTCATATCACCGGAGCTTGATGTTTTATCAATAAAATAGATGTATTTTATTGATAAAACGTCAAGCTCCTATGCATATATAGATGAGAGAAACATATTACAGTGTTCGAAAATTAATTACCTGAAAATGTGGACTTTATCAAGAGCAGTTGCCCTTTATGCAGGTTAAAATTGTAAAATATATGCACTAAAATTAATGGGAAAAATGAGACTAGACTGATTTTTTATATAGAGGTAGCCCTTTAAGGCAGGTTTCACTAGTTTTATAATACATTGTATCTATTTTTAGGTTAGAGAATCTGGAACATTAAATAGATATTCCATGCTGTCCTTGACCCACAAATATGCCTTGACATACAGACCTCATCAGCTCTCACTCAACTCTACATCAAGGTAAGATTTAATTTATTTGATCTTGACATAAATAGGCAAGTAGAAGGATAGAGTAATCTTAGCTATTTCTACTATGTTTAAATATAGCATATTTCATTTCATAGATCGTGAGTTCGAGTCCCTGATATGGTCAAACAAACAACTATAAAATTGGTATTTGTTGCTTATCTGCTAAGCACGTAGCATTAAGGAGGAAGAGCAAAGACTGGTTGGCTCGGAATCAGAATAATGTTTCTGAGTGGAGACTGTTGTTTCAGTGTGCTAGCACTATAAAATCCAACTAAGCCTGTTGTTCTAGTACAAAGGGGACATTCTCATCACCTTAACAGGCCTCTACATTAACATATTTTTCAACTTGTCCCTTTGGACAACTAACTAAAAAAAGTACTTGTGCGACTCAATCTTTTAGTTATCAAAAAAATTAATAAAAATTACAAAAACTAGAGAATAATTATCAGCAATTTGTGTAAAATATTTTGGTTATTGTCTCACAAACATTATTGCATCCTGTCATATTAATACTTTTAACAGAAATTATGAATTGATTATGACATCTTTAATCAACAAATTAACATACACACTTAGACACAAGTCATAGTCATTGGTAGCAAACGATGCCATCATGTGTCTAATCGTCAATTTCTAATTTTGGTTCTCGAATAGCAGGCCCATCTAAGCAGTAATCATATAATGTGGATTGAATCTAGGATGCTTTGAACATCGTTGTTCACCATCTATTGAATGCAAATTGCGTATCAAAATCAGCTACTGAATGTCCCTCAATGGAAATTAATATCAGACACCTTAACATTTCTGGTTGAATTGATCTCCGCCGCTTGTTTTAAATCCGTACTTTCTAAGATCAGGGGATATAGATACATGCTGATGGTAATTTTATTTACGTTTCCAGGGAATTTTTGTGTAGGGGAAGGAAATACTATAATTATTTAATGCCAGTTGTCGTTTGGCGCCGTAAGATCTGATTCAACCCACCATTTCTTTAGAAATGCCTGTACCAAGTCGGGGCCATTGCGGTTTTCCGGTTATTGACTGATTTTGTCTGTTTGTTGATTTATGAGTTTTGCCTTTGCCTTTGGAAGATTGCTCGGTGTTCGGTAATTTTGTTATTACCCTTATTCATCACATCGCTGAAAAGATGCCGATCAAGTATATGTTTGGAATATCTCTTGGTTTACCGTTATAATTAGCGATAGTGTACTTCAATGGAAACCGATATTTTTAAAACACATTAAAATAATTATTTTCAAAGTTTATGTCTGTAAAAATGACAAAGCAACACATTTTTATCATAGAAAATAACCTTCAAAAGGTAGGACAGTCATTTTTTTCACTTGTCCTGTCGGACAACCGTGATACAAGATCTACTTGTCCGACATCAATTTTCACTGGTATCGCACAAACGTTAATGTTGAGGGCTGCTTATTGAATGGAACTTGCTCTCGCTATGAAATAGCAGAAAAATTTTTCATTTGGCATTAAACACCAATCACTAAGTCACAGTCTCATTTGACACTATACGTTAGATGTATTAACTTCTGTTAGAGGGAGACTTCTGTTAAAGGGAGAACAGTCATGAAGAAAAATATTTTTCCCATTGTAGCAAATTTTAATGACTAGCACATTTGAACAAATCATTTATGGGTAAAACACAATAAAGGGCAATGCAGTGTTGCAGCAGAGCTGAAAATTCAAGTACTGTTATTCTTAAAAGCAATATGTTTTCTATGATCTATAATGTCTGAAGTTGGTATGATGTTAAGATTACTCAGAATTACTTGTTATTTCTCTTTTTAATTAACATTTATTCACACAAGATTATAATTATACCCCTAAATATAGTTACTTGGTTTTTGTAGTGTCCGTAACCATATTTTCTGTTCTGCAGTTTTTATTCTGTCTACAATTGCTCATATTTGACTACTCTGTGTATTTTACATCTTCAAACATGAAAATATCAATCTTTTGACAGTGTTTTCTAGAAGATTTTTTTTACTGATTACGGACCCTACAGATTTCTGATAGAAACATACCTTTTGGATAAAGCCTGATAATTTCTCAAATTGATGTCCGATTTTCATGAATTTGGTATCAAATTAATCCTGATTATTTTTTCTAAAGATTTATATCAAAATGTTTTTGTTGTTTTCCTATTTTGAAAAGTAAATTTTGGTGTAAAAATAAACAAATTTCAAGTGCAACAGCATAACACCGTATTTGTGCAAATTTTTCGGTACCCTTTTGCTTATTACTCGAAAACTATGAGAGATATCTTCTTGAAATTTTGTATGCAACTTTGGTGTTTCACCATCCAAAACATGATATTAAAGTGATACCTTTAAATTCAATGGAAGTATGTTAATATTGCACATAACACACTACTTTTGAGTATGAGCCCTATATTGTGTTTCAGCCGTTAACAAGGCATCAGAAATTCAAAATGGTTGTCATTGGTCATGTGAACTTCTATTTCAGTCATCTGTCGATTATTGACATCAGTTGAGTTTTGACGTTTTTTGACATCACCACCAGAATCACTGACACTGATGATAAAGAGCTAGATCATAGGAGAACATCTTAAGTTTGAACGTAAAGATGTCTGGGACATGAGATTGACTGAGGTGAGTTAAAGAAGGAGATTTTCAGTGGGTGACAGCCCATAGGAGACGGGGTCGTCTGAAGGTGTCTTCCAGGGGTAGATGTCAAAGCAAAACTACATATTTGTTTGAAGTCACAGTTGAAACCATAATAAACGTCATGAAAGATTTGATGTCACAATTGAAATTCTCCCAAAGAAGGGCAAGTTTTGCCTTCAATCTTTTGAGTCGGTCAAGTTTTACCATTATATTTTACAAAAGAAAAAGGTTTTTATGTTCTTATAACATGTATAAAGGAACAGTTGCTGTTGTTTTTTGTTTCTCATCTTACATTCACTGTGGGGTCTTACATGATGAACACAGGGGGCTGTAGTGGTCGTGATTGTATTGTAGTTGGATTTACAACGACCTATGCAATCCGTGCCTATCGCCACTGATGCTGTGAGTTCGAATCATGACCAGGCGAGATGTACTCGATACAACTGTAATCTTGGTGTTTATTGTCGAGTGGATAAATAAGAAGATAAATAATTCTTTCTCAGGTTGTAGATTTTATTTGTGGTACATTTCAACAATCAACAGTAAATAAACTATACAAGTTTATTCTGACCCTGCAAATACAAAGTTAAAAATAACATAAGCAATGGCACAAAGAAAGATAACTCTAATTTGAATGTCTAAAGAGCTTGTGCTGTGTAAATAAAAATATAACCAATTTGACCCAAACAATATAATTGTCTTGTATTTCATTAAAGCATTCATTTAACATTATCACTAAATGAATAAATATCTAAACAATAAATACTAATGAAAATAAGTATATGTAACTGAAACAGATATATAAATATATTAAGGATTAAATACAAATGTATTTCATCAGCTAATAAGAATCCTTTAATTGGTAAAAATAAATGAATAAAAATAATCGTACGATGTAATACTGAAAAAATATGTACAAATCCATTGTACCACACAACATTATGTAATAAAGTTTGTCAGTGACTTGCGGCAGGTCAGTGGTTTTTTTCAGATAATTTGCTTTCCTCCACCAATAAAACTGACCGCCACGATATAACTGAAATATTGTTGAAAGTGGCCTTAAGCACCATAGCCATAACCCCCTATATGATGAATATAACTTTGTGACCTAGAGTCATCCTTACTTGACAGAATTCCTATGTCGACAATGTATAATGTTCCCATTTAAATATGAAAATATTATTAAACAAAACATATAAATATTACTCAAAAGTTTTAATTACTTGCATGAAATGCTTGCGAAATTTAGTTGAATTGGTATCTATAAATATACAGGGATCTATCAGAAATATTAACCAATGAAATTGCTTGAAAATTTAAAAACAAGGCCGACTGACTCGTTGAAAAGCCTGCCGAATTAAAAGTTTTTATTTGAATTTCCGATCAAAGTTTTTTTTATTTCCGGAATTTCGGGTCAGTTTCTGTCATCGTTTATTTCTGTTTCTGGATTTTACTATAACCAGAAGCTTCTATTGATACGATTGTGGGAATGGATATGAAAATGAAAAAATAAACTTTTTACCTAACTACCTACCTACTCTGTTTTTAAAGGGTGGGTCGGCCGAGGGGAAACATACATATTTTTTAATGTGGCCCAAACATGGATGAAATAGAAATGGCAATCTTCGAAATTAGACTTTCGAATTTACTGGCCGGAAAACTTCAAAATTAGACTATTTATATAGATTCTATTGAAAAAATTTGGCAAAAGTCACTGGTCTGAATAAATTTTCACTGGCCGTGGGCCACCGGACCACTGCTAAAGTCCATGACTGAAATGGGGAAACAAAATTGTATTATATTTAAACACTCAGTTCTTAAAATGCAGTATGGAAAAGCATATGATTAAAATGGGATTGTCCTGTTTAATTTGTGCATTCTGATATCTTTTAATATTGTATATATACTTAATTTAGCTACAGTACGACCCCCCCCCNCCCCCCCTTTGCCTACAGGTGTTAGATGGATTAGAATTATGGAGACCCTGATTTGTAAAGATGAGTAGACAACTGTGTATTTATTAACATTTATCATTTCAAGATTTGTATTTTTTTAATTATTGTAGGATAATCCTGTGGATAGACATATTGCCCCACTCTGACACATTATTCTGATTCCAAGCCAACCAGTTCTTTCTCCTTAATGCTGCATGCTCAGCAGAGAAGCAATAAACACCAATTTAATAGTACATGTATTTGGTTTAACGTGATTGGGGCGTTTGATCTACATGTACCACACTCTAGGCGTGCATGCTAACCATTACACCACCGATGAACCCATGATCTACCACACTTTAGGCGAGCATGCTAACCATTACACCACTGATGAACCCATGATCTACCACACTCTAGGCGAGCATGCTAACTATTACACCACCGATGAACCCATGATCTACCACACTCTAGGCGAGCATGCTAACCATTACACCACCGATGAACCCATGATCTACCACACTCTAGGCGAGCATGCTAACTATTACACCACCGATGAACCCATGATCTACCACACTCTAGGCGAGCATGCTTTAACCAATTTTGTCAAGAGTTGAGAGTTCATAAAATTTTCACATTAATATTCAATGAATCATTTTTTTAAACAATGGACAGAATAATACATATACAGTCGACTCTCGAATTCGATGGGACCATGGAAAAAATTCGAGTCAACCGTAATTCGACTCAAGAGGAGCTATGAGAAATACCGGAAGTGTAGTTTTTTTTAACGACGAAAGGGAGACAACTCGAGCGAAATTTTCACCAGACACACGTGCAACAGTATTATCAAAAGACATTCTGAAAGACATGTTGGAAGTGAAAAAAATTTCCCCTTTTATTACAACTGTTAATTAAGAGTAAAATTTTCTCAAAATTGAGAAATTATACATCTCCTTTAATGTAAATTAATTTCCGACAAGTAATTCAATAGATAAAACGCTTCCGTTCGACCGTTGTGTTTTTTTAATAATCATTGATGTATGCCGACCCAAGCGCACTTATTATAAATCGATAATTTTTGATTGTACACTTTTAACATGTGTCATAATACCAAGCCAATTCAAATATTATCACTAATTAATTTGACAGATTATGAAATAAATATGTGAAATAGCCTAAGGTAAAAATGTCAAAGTCAATGATCGGATGTTCCACCTGTGATCCGATTTTAATCCCAAGCTAATACACATGTTTTGACAGGTAAATTCGACTTAACAAATGTAAATAATATGGCTTTCTACATCTCGGGACCAAAACTTTTATTCGACACAACCGAAATTTCGACTCATCCAAATTCGACTCAACAGGAGTCAAATTATATATATTTATACACAACGAAGTTCGGGACTCAACCGAGTTCGAGATAACGAGAGTCGACTGTATGTGATAAAAATATGATAGCTATAGATGTATTTTGTTCTGAAATACTCAGTGACATAAAAACAAGTTTCAAAATTTTTCACCATACTGTATACAAACACTTGACTCCTTTTAAGTCTGCTAATCTTAGATAAATCTATCCAGGTGACATGTTATCTGACAACTTTCAATTTATTACCTGTACTGATTAAAAACACATGTCCTAAAATTTACTTATTAATTAGTGTTATCATTTTTGAGAGTAGTTGTGAAAAGAAAAAGGGCCACATAAAAAGCAAATAACTATTTGTAAACATGGCCTTACAGGGGTGTGGAATTGCCATGCCCGACTCGTCCGACTCATACATAGAACCTGCTGGACAAGTAGATTTTCCTGGCTAGCTTGTCCGGGGACAAGTAAAAATCAACAAATAAAAATAATTTCTAATTAAAGTACTCTGGGAAGACAATTCCTCAAATGATATTATATCGTAAATATTGACGGTTATATAGATAAAGGTTGTTGTTTTTTTATTGGAAACGATCACGTTAGTGTTCTGAAAGCAGCTAAAAATAACCAGAATTGTACAAGTTCTAAGTTGAGTATTACGACCCGATTGCAATGATAATTGTACTGCATTTACTTAACGATAACACCGGGACCGTGTAACAGGTTTTTACTGGAGTTCCGAATGTGACGTTTCCTTGCTTGTCCATAGCTTTTCATAAGCAAACAGGGCCTTACATCCGTGAACGTATGATACAAATCAGGTTGCAGTCGTTACAATGGACAAATATTTGATAATAAAACAAAAAGACTGAAAATGATTGGCTACAATGAACATCACGAAAAAGTTAAATGCAAAACTCTAGCAGAAAAGGACACAAAATGTGAGGAAAAACACCCAAGTGGCTAGCCGATTTCTCATGTTTACTGCACAGGGGCCGGTCATACTTAAATACGCCTGCATATATAAAATACGCCTGTCGGTTTGGATAGTTGGATACGATTTTTTCACATATTAAAATTACAGACATTATGTATCACAAGTGTTTTCCTACCTGACTGAATATAAATATACATGTATATATTCCTAAAAGCATGTCATTACTGGCCAAAATTGTTGTATTGCAATACCCTTTCATGTCGACCGTTAATCCAATTAACATGATTAGGGAGAAGGTTGTAATCACCCAAAACATGATATATCAACTCAAAATATATTTTATTGTGATAATACAACAATTTATCATCCTTCCCTCCGGCTATATCTACCTGCTGGCTCCATAAACAAAACTCGTATCAAAGTCCGCGTGAGCTGAGCAGGAGTTATCACCAAATTCTCCTAACATTTAAACGATAATTCCTGTGAAGATGGCAAAAATAAATAAAATTCATCTACACCGTTAGCTAGTTAACATTATTTTTTAAAACATATATCAAATTAAGAACTGTCGCGTTAGAAATATCAACAAACATCGTCCTACAAAAATGTACTTTACACAATTCTTGATAACCTCTCCTCAGACGTCATAAAGGAGGTTGTGACCGTTATGTTTTCTAAACCGGAACGGCATTGGTAAGCAAAACCTTTAATGAAAATAGGTGACTTTGATGTTTGTAATAAAAAAAAAATGAATATCCCCATTAAAGGGAAAATCCAACAATCTTAACATTTATATAAATCTGTAAAAATGAATGGTATATTTTGCAAACTACTTATGAACTACGGTTTTGGGGAAGCGTATTTTGAATATTTTGAATCATGTAATTTTTCCCTCGAAAAATACAAATATAGATGTATCTGTGTTTATGGTTGATTTAAGGATGATAAATATTGAATGTGAATATAATTGATATTGAAAAATATCAGCCTGCTCGACAGAATATGAAGTTTGTGACTCGTTCGCTTCGCTCACTCGCCAACAAACTTCATATTCTGGCTCGGCAGGCTGATATTTTCGGTATCAATCAATTCACATCCAGATAACATATACATATTTGTTCAAAACATGTTATAAATGCAGCAGGCGTATACATTTTCTCCACAGGCGTAATTTTTATCTGCAGGCGTATTTAAGTACGACCCCACAGGGGCTAGGTGCGTCCGAAAAAAAAATACTATATACAGTGTAATACATAGTATATATTTTTTTCGGACGCACCTAGCCCCTGTGGTTTACTGCTGGATTCTGATGGTGTCTCATATTGAAATACCTGCAGAATATACTCTTGATTTTGCTGACAAGAAATCATTAATGTTTATTGGCAAAATCGTGGACAGAATGGATACCTATTCCCACCAGTCATCTGCAAAGTATGAAGACACAACTAAATACTAGTACATGACTGTTTTGATTGATAAATCCATTGTCAAGGTTAATCAAAATGAACTTCATTGATATGAGATTTTTTTCAACACAGCTTATTCTGTATCTAAAAACAACCAGCTATTCTCTGACTGCATATTCCTATTTGAAATTCAAATTTAAAATGGCCTTCATTTGGGCAGTGATCACTTAGGCAGGGATGTTTGTGTTAACTTTAATAAAACTATATTTCAAATTTTATGCAATGATGTAATAGACAATATAAACAAGTTCAATTTAGCGACTGTGTTTATAAGTATCAAATGTTTGCACAAAAAACAGGACAAGTAGGCTTTTGTCTGGACAAGTAACTTTTTTCAGATGACTTGCCCGGGGACAAGTAGAACATTTCAATATTTCTACACCCCTGCCTTATTACATTTTAACCAAAGATGCATGGAAAATTCCTACAGTTGTTTGTATCCTAGTTATACACTCTTAGAGAGGGGGCTATATTGCAATCACCTTGTCCGTCCGTCCGTTCACACTTTCGTAACAGATATCTCAGCTTCTACTGGAAGAAATGATTTTATATTTGATATATGGCTTTGGCATGGTTACTTGTACCGTGTCTCCCCTTTCCAGGTTTACCGCACATCTACTTTCTGTTTACAGTGCGACTTAGAATTTTTCATGTTTGCCTTAATGAAAACTTTCGTAACAGTTATCTCAGCTTCCACTTGAAGTAGACAACAATGTTCAGAAAAATATATATACAGTTAATTTGAGTTGCTAAAACGATAAATGGTAAATTGATATCCCTTGGTTGAAAGCAACCACTGCAGGAAAAGCTTGATATTTTTGTGAGAAAATAGACAATTAGCTGCCAATTGATATAATAATAAAAATGTGCAATTATTTTTTGTTTTTATTCGGGCCAGTAAATTTGCATTCGGACTCCTGAATTCTACAGCTTAATTATATATGTGCACAAGTCGGGCATGGCATTTCCACACCCCTGATGTAAATTTGCTTGCAGTTTAATATCAGACACGAAAAAGTCGAGTGTCCAGCACCCGTGGGCGGTGCTTTTGTTGAGAGTAGTTGTGAAAAGAAAAGGGCCGCATAAAAAGCAAATAACTATTTGTAAGCATGAGATTAGTAAGACAAGCTTATACAGTTATATGGCCTTATTACATTTTAGCCAAAGATGCATGGAAAATTCCTACAATTGTTTGTATCCTAGTTACATTAAAGTTTGTTTTTAACCATGTTCCTTGTAAGCTTTACGTTTTCCTTGTTCCAGTTACTTTGTAAGGCTTATTTAGATCATGGTTCCTTGTAAAAGTTGTTAAGCATGTCCATTACTTTTCCACAATGTGAGACTTTGTTTGAATATTTTTTTTTTTTTTTTTTTNTCATGGTTCCTTGTAAAAGTTGTTAAGCATGTCCATTACTTTTCCACAATGTGAGACTTTGTTTGAATATTTTTTTTTTTTTGCAGGAGCTCTTGATCAGTCACAGTGAATCCAAGATATCTGAATCAGTAACAAGTTAGATTTGACAGTACAGTTGCTTGTAAGTTCACTTCATTTTAATATATATCACTTGTTTAGAAATTAAAAAAAAATAAAAAATCTATTGGAACTTTTCCCAATCCCAAATAGAATGTTGTCCTTTGGACTGGTCTTTGTTATGGCTGTCCAAATTTTTGCTCTACTAGGATATTTTCCAATTTCATATTTTTTAGGAAAACAATTGGGGGAGTAGTGTTTAATGCCACTTTTAACAATATTTCAGTTATATCATGGCTGTCTTGTTTTATTGGTGGAGTAAGCAGAGAAAACCACCGACCTGTCGCAAGTCTGACAACCTTTATCAATAATATTGTATTGAGTAATAAAGGTGTTTTAATTGCTGATATTTACATACGTACAACTGTATATATAAATTTAAAGAACATCCCCCCGAGGGAACCCCGGGGTATAGAAATAGGACCTAGTTTCTCGGCTGAGGGGTACAACCCCCCCGAAAAGAGAGTCAAATAGGTGTGTGACAACTCTGATCAAGAATATAAAGGTCATATGAGGTATTGCTCTCACTTGGCATCCGTTGTCTGTAAACTTTTAGATTTTAATCTTCTCCTCTGAAACCACTTGGCAAATTGAAACCGAACATGGTGTGAATGTTCATTTAATGATTTCCTACAAAACATGTGTTGTTGTTTCAAAGGTTTCAAAGAGATTGTTTCCATATTATATATGGATTTTAATTATTTATTGTTCATTTAAAAAAAAGGTAGGTCAAATTGGGGAGTTATGGTGTTTAACACCACTTTTTAACAATATTTCAGTTATATCATGGCTGTCTTGTTTTATTGGTGGAGTATACAGAGAAAACCACCGACCTGCCGCAAGTCTGACAAACTTTATCCATAATGTTGTATCAAGCAATAAAGGTGTTTTAATTGCTGATATTTACATAGGTACAACTGTGTATATAAATTTAAAGGACAGCCCCCCCCATCTCCCCCGAGGGAACCCCGGGGTATAGAAATAGGACCTAGCATCTCGGCTGAGGGGTACAACCCCCCCGAAAAGAGAGTGGGCATTGATTACATGTATCCTATGTTGTAGGGTGTTTTAATTAAGGATTTCATAGTATCATACCGAGTTCACTTGGAATAAAATCTGATATATCATTTGATTTTAATCTGACTGTAAAAAAAATAGAAAAAAACTAGAGAAAAAAAAACTATGAGCTGATGAAATTATTAATGCAAACGCCCTACAACATCAGTATCTATAAAAAGTACCTTTTGACTGCAGGCTAGATACTGTTTCTCACTCATTTTAGGATAGGAATTATTGTTCATTATTGAAGACCCTACTATGATTGTTAGATGTAGAACAGCAATAAAAGTGTTGTTCCTTTACTTTAATTTGCGTCTTAAGTGTCAAGTGGGCTAGCTTCATGTTCATTTACATTCATATCCTTTTTTACTAATATGTATCCTAGGAGAGAGACATGAAATATTCACAAATTGAAAGACATGACAAAGATATAGTTGAAGAAGTGCAATATTTGTGGTAATATTATAAATACTGTAAAAGAAGTAAGGCTGGACCGTAGTCTAAATATAATTGGAATATGGTTGGATTTTGTTGGCAATATACTAATACTAGATCTTAGTATGTTACCCCAAAAACTGACCCAACGAACATCTAATTTTGCTTAGATTGGCTCAGTTGGAGAGAATGGCTGGGAAGTTGTGGAGATTGGAGAAGAGATATGTGTTGAGGGTTGTGAGTGTTTCAGGGGTGGAATAATTGTGGATTGTTTGGATTTTTGGACAGATTACGATGGGGATCTTTAGATTGAACACCCTGAATGGTTGTGGGGCAATACTTCAATGGACCCTTCAGTACCGTCTATGGGGAAGGTGTTTGTTTGTGATGTTCAGGAAGAACTTTCCCCTTGACCAACAAAATCGCAACAAATCAAACCTCGCATTTCATATTCCTATTTTAGAAACTTGTATATTCCAGCAAGTTCTCAGCTATATCATCCGCCACTTTCAACAATATTTCAGTTATATTGTGGAAGTCAGATTTATTGGTGGAGGAAACCTGAGAAAACCACCAACCTGTCGCAAGTCACTGACAAACTTTATCACATAATGTTGTACACCTCACCCTGATTGAAGTTTTGTACAGAGAGCGATTATTTGCCAGCAATTCTCCAGCTATATCATGGGAAGTTTTTGTTGAGTGATTATTTGTCAGCAATTCTCCAGCTATAT
>MJUT01009018.1:4461-15921 GCA_002080005.1 Gigantidas platifrons | reverse complement strand
TCAACCAGTATACTATATGTCGGTATATATCTACCTTTAGCACCTGCGCACTCAAATTATCGATTGGAAACAAAAAAACATAATTTAAAAAGTTTCTGTAATGAATAAAAGCTACAAGGCTGTTTCCGTGAGGTCATACACAACAACTACACATTATATTACTTTGTTTACATGTATACACAAATATGCGATGAAAACGCACTCATCTGAAATAAAAAAAAAAAGAAAAAGAAAAGCTAAATGCATATTAATATGTTGCTTTATTGTGGAGCCCAGTAACTGACATGATAATTTTAATTTCGTTTATACGAAATAGTTTACGGAGCCTGTTTTCTGACATGATAATTTTTTTTATTTCGTTGATAGATTTTTTTTTAATTGAGTTTATGCCAAATACTATTTCGTGTAACGTCATAAACATATTTATCATGTCAGTTAACAGGCTCTGTGCTTTATTGTTACTCATCAAAAAAGAATAAAATCTAATTAAGAAAGAAGCGTCTTTTAATTTTTATAATATTAATGTTTTAAAAAGAAACCATCATAAAGAAAGATAATTAAAATGTTGGCATGTGGTGAAATATTTATCCAATTACGAATTATACCTCAAAAGACGGCATTGTCATAATTTAGCCTTAATTTATGGTAGTTAAGGATGTGCTTTGCAAAGTTTTGACCTTTTTATCTTAAGACATCAGCAATGTTACATATCTGGCATGCCTCTGGGATATGTACAATGAAAAAAGATCACAGGATTTACACAGACATCCTGTTCTTTGTATTTGATCTCATCTACTTTGATTATTTATTAGGTTTAAATAAAATACCTTGTCTTTTGTATGAACAATTATTTATATACACGACTATATGGTTTAAAAGGAATATATTACTTGGTTCTATTTTAAGCTTGTCTTATTATTTGTTATGTTAATTTGTCAAGTACCACATATGTATACCAAGAAGCTAATTGTATTGATTGGTAGATTAGTACAAATTGTAATTGAATTCAAAGCTATTGTCAATTAAATTACGGAATAGATATTCGTGAGTCAGATCTCTGGTCGGATCACAGCAAACATTATACAATTTGTCTTTATATTTCTCGGCTAAGCATGGATGCCAGACAACTCGACCCGCGGACAACTTGGACCGTAAGCGAGGACTAGTTGGCCCGTACGTTAAGACAACTCGGATCGTATCGGTGATAGCTCTTAAGAGTACATTTACGTCTACGTTTCCGACTTACGACCTTTAGTGAAACGGTCACCAGTTCTTTAAAAGAAAGAAAGAAAAACAAATTTTAAATCTCAAAACATGTACCTGTTTGTGCAATATTTACATACTTCCGACATTCGTTTGGCACTTCTTATCCATACTTACCTAAAGTTACAAAAATAAAAAGCCGACTCGATATGATTTTCTCTCGATTTCCATCAGTAAATAAATTATTTATTTTCTCCCAACAATCTAAATAACTAATAGTCGAAAAATAAAATAATTTAAGAAGTTGGGAAATCGACAAAAATGGAAAAATTAAAGAAATTATGGGGGAAATAAATATTTGCGTTTTGGGAAGCTGATGGGTCCCTATTTGTTTACTAGTTATCAATTTGCAAAGTTCAAAGATCAAATTAATATTTGTCCTGGTTATTAGGTAATAAGTGTGAACGGTATGTGCCGATCAAATGTTATTATTTATCAGAATGAAACCAAATTTAAAATATATTGTAATGATAAAACAGAAAGCCACCATATCACCGAAAAAATGTTGAAAGTGGCGATAAACACCATAACCTGGGTAATGGACAAAGTCACTCATTATACATACTGTGACTTTCCGGGGTATAGTAAATGTGGAAAAAATATATTGTGACTTTTTTTCCTGTTACCGGCGGCGACAGCTGAAATTACCGGAGATCATTCTAATGACATCCCTGACAACCTATATATTTTTTTAAATAAAGGTAATAAACTACGCTGATTCTGAAATATATTTATTTTAAAAGCCATGAATAAACAAAACATCAACTACATACATTGCATGCAAGACAAGAAATTATGTTTCCTAAAAATCAAAATTAAAAAGTTCATCACTTATCTTTGCACAAGTTACTATTATAACACCTTGGATTACATAAAACATTTGCTCTCGCACATTTGCAAGTTTTTCTTGTACAACCCTTTTTACAACTGCATTTCACAAAGCGGGTCAGTCTCCTGTTGATTGTAAGCGGGCTGCCTCACGTTTGGTAATTTCAGTGTATGAATCGACTTGGGATTCCGACACACCATGAAAAGTGGACGGCATGGGTTGGTTTCTCGAAAATGTTGAGTTTCGTGGTCGATGTCAAATTCCCAGCTTATATTGTTCGAACAAAAATGTGTTGCGATGCATAAAATATTCCGCGGATCGCCACTATGTACGTCATCTGTCGACGCTAGGTATTGGTATGGTGACATTATCCTCGATATCAATTGGTCGCAATTTGGTTTGATCTAGTAAGAAGCTCACATGTGTATTTGTCTTGTTCATTTGTTTGAAATAAAGAATTACATATAGTACATTCGTGTTTACAATCCATAGGTACAGGAATGTCATTTGAATTGTTATCCTCTATGGAGTTAACATTACTATTCATATTATCCGGTATATTATCAGACGGTTTGTCATTCAAATGTGCTTGTTAGTCTTCTATAACCAAGGCCAAATGTACTCTTCATTGTGGCCTGGCTATAACAATTGTTTTCGTGGGGGAACTAACTTTATTCAGGTACACATTCCTTGATATGGCATCACTGTCAATCACTCATAAAGATACTAAGTTCTCACAAATATATAGTTTATTAATTACCAAATTCATATTCCAAATAACATTTCATTAATGCAAAGTTTCTAAAATAACATTTCCTAAACACAAAGTTTCCAATAAATTTAGTATATGGTTTTAGTTTGACATCCCAAGTATGAGTCTTTTACAACATTTTATCCAAGCTATTAATACCCATTTTTCTATTACTCAATAATACATAATATAAGACAAGACAATACATGTAAAAAATGTTTTTGTATCCTCTAATTCCCATTTACACTTCTTATAATCTTTACACCTTCTTTAATCCTGAGTGACATTAATCCTCAGACAATTAGATAAATAAATAAATAAATAACCACTTAATATTTTCTTTGATCAATTAAACAATTTCCCATCTATTAAATTATAAATATGTCTATTATGTTAAAATATGTATACAATGTAGAATAAACTGTATTTTTAATAATATACATTTGTATTCTGAAACATCCCAAATGTATGGGTTATACTTCTTTTTGTAGAACCTGAAGAATTGCATTCGGAATATGAGTTTTTGATAGACCAACTTGAGAATATCACCATTAGATCTGAGACTGATTAGT
Source organism: Gigantidas platifrons (assembly GCA_002080005.1). Lineage (NCBI taxonomy): Eukaryota > Metazoa > Mollusca > Bivalvia > Mytilida > Modiolidae > Gigantidas > Gigantidas platifrons. The sequence continues at coordinate 12,506 of MJUT01009018.1, read as the reverse complement.
GTCTTGGTTTACCATGAATAATTACTGTTTCATGCCACAGCCCCTTTAGCTCTGTGATAAAGTTTGCCGTAAATTCACTACAAGATTAAAAAACACTAGTAGAATAAAAATATTCCTATATTTTGTTCTATATTATCAATATATGCTTAGAACATAGTTAACAAGATGCAATGAACAGTCAGTAAATAAGTGTAAAAACTTTCATTTTTCGTTAGCATGGTTAGTAATTACTTGTAATTCCTGAACAATTTCAGTAAAAACGAGTAATTACTAAGGCAATGGGGATTACGCGTATTTACTGTTTTTCAGTTATTACGTGTAATTACTGATTACGCTTATTTACTGTAACATAAAATTGACTTAAGAACGAGAACTACAGAATCATTCGTTGGAGTGCACTAATTAATAAATCATTCTTATTCCTCATGGTAACAGCACGGACAAATGCAGACACTAGATAGAATGGCTTTCATAGAAGCTTTTGTAATTCACTATGAGTTGTGTCGCATTTAATTTAATCAACTGATTAAATGGGTCATAAATACCAACTGACACAAAAACATCCTTAAACGGTGAACTGTTATTATATAAATGAAATAACAGGTAGAATATTTAGAAATTCATGAACTGTTGTACTTGGTGACTTTATACATTTTTGTACTTCTGGCTTAAGATTTTGTTTATGTAGTGAATACTGGTAATATGTTTTTTTTTAAGTTACTCACTGTTAATTACTTAAAAGAACTATCATTGGGACAAATGTTGTCTACCTATAGAAAACTAAATATAATTATAGCCTACTTCCTGTCTGTAAATTGTGAGTAATAAAATTTTCATAGTAAGGATAAAGTAAGCCCTACTGATAAAGTAATATGTATTTTTTCTAAATTTTATCATATAAATTCTGGTTATGCCAAAGAGTGTAATTTTAAAACTTTTGGTCAGTTGCTCATTTATCTCATTTACAATTTTGAGAATGTATTTTAATTAAATTGTCCTTTGTGTTACCCTTAAAAAGTTAATTCCGATTTAAGTATAATTTTTCTGGTTAAAAATCTGAGTTACAGATGTTGTTCTTAATAGTTTAATAATTAGATGTTTTATGTGTTATTATTTGCCATTTCCTTCAAATTAGATAGGTATTTTTTGTCAAAAAGTCTTTTCTGCTACTTTTGTGTCCCTCATGTTATTGACGAGTCCTTCATGTTACCAACTATATTTTGAGAAATTATAAGAAATCCAACAATTACCTGAATATCCAAATTATATGGCTTAATCTCTTTTAATATAAGTTAGTCCTTAAGGACTATCAATTTGCTTAATTAAAATCATGTAGTACATAGTGAACATTGATATTCGAAGGGAAACCATTCAGAATTGTGAAGTAGAATTTAGCATCGTTTAAATTTTTTATTTTTCATAGAAACTTAAATTTTTGTTACCAAAGCTAGTAATTTTTTCTTCTTTTTTAAAGTTCTGCAGTATTTTATAAAAAAAATATTAAAATGTCTGATTGTTTTTCAAGTTTTTGATAAGGTAACAGTAAGGACAGCTGAAAGGCACTTGATGACCTATATGTATATATATTTCAAATATTGATTGATTTGTTTTTTGCAGATTGCTTGTTCAATGCACAAAAATGATAGAAGTTATCATTAAAGTTGCTTAGAACATTGAATTACTATTTTGGAAACCCAAAATTTCCTGAGTAGATATGACGAAATTTTTTTAAAATGACCGATATAACTGAACGTCGTCCATACATGTACATGTCAACTCGCCCGTTTTTTAGCTCACCTGGCCAAAGGCCATGTGAGCTTTTGCCATCAGGTTTCGTCCGTCGTCGTCGTAAATTTTTCACATTTTAATCTTCTCCTCAGAAAACCCTGGGCCAATTTAGACCAAACTTTGGTGGAATGGTCCTTGGATGGCCCCCTTCCAAAATTGTGTCTGGTGATCTCGACTTCCACCCAAGATGGCCACCAAGCTAAAAATAGAAAAAAGGGGGGATGAAATTTTAATTGTCCATTGCTGCTTTAGTATAAGTCAAAATGAGTTCAAATTTTAACTGCAGCTACATGGCAAGGAGTAATTTAACATATATTCTGGGTTATTCTGTGAAATGTTTCTTTCAGCCGATATATACCAATTATGCAAATTAGGCATATTTTGATAAAAGATCACATTTAAATCTTCTCCTCTGAAACTGTTGAACCAAATTAAACCAAACCTGGCAAGAATGGTCCCTAGGTGGGTCCCTTTCAAAATTGTGTCCGACAGTCCCAACCTCCATTCAAGATGGCTGCTGTTACTAAAAATAGAAATTTCTTCAATTGTCCATTGCTGCTTTAGTAAGTATAAGTCAAAATGAGCTCAAATTTTAACTGCAGCTACATGGCAAGGAGTAGTTTAACATATATTCCGTTTTTAGCTCACCTGGCCTTTAGACCATATGAGCTATTGCCATCACTTTTTGTCCGTTGTCCATCCGTCAACATTTCAGATTTTAATTTTCTACTCAGAAACCACTGGGCCAATTGCCACCAAACTTTGGTGAAATGGTCCTTGAATGGTCCCCTTCCAAAATTGTGTCCGGTGATCCCGACTTCCAACCAAGATGGCCGCCAAGCTTAAAATAGATAAAAGGGGGGATGAAATTTTTAAAAAATCTTCTCTGAAACTACTGAGCCAATCTCAACCAAACTTTTCTGAAATGATCCTTGGGTGGTCCCCTTCCAAAATTGTGTCCGGCATTTCAGACATCCGACTAAGATGGCTGCCACAGCCGAACTTAATTTAACATAGGACCCTATGGGAAATTCCCATACAAATCTTCTTGTCTGAAACCATTAGCTCAATTGGAACCAAACTTTGATAAAATAGTCATTGGATGTTTCTCTTCCAAAAATGTTTCCGGCTGTTCGGCCCTTCGACCAAGATGGCCCCCACAGCCGAACTTAGCTTAACATAGGACCCTATGGGAAATTCACATTCACATCTTCTTGTCTGGAACCAGTTGGTCAATTAGAACCAAACTTTGATAAAATATTCATTGGATGGTCCTCTTCCAAAATTGTGTCTGGTGGTCCCGCTCTCTGACCAAGATGGCTGCACAGCTGAACTTAGTTTAACATAGGACCCTATGGGAAATTCACATAAAAACCATCTTGTCTGGAGCCAGTAGCTCAATTAGAACCAAACTTTGATGGAATAGTCATTCGATGGTCCTTTTCCAAAATTGTGTCCGGCAGTCACGCTCCCCTACCAAGATGGCCACCACAGTGCAGTTGCGTTGTTTTTTGTTTTTTTTAATTTATTTTTTCATATAGTCAGGATTTTATAAATTCCCTTACATCACCACCTGACTAGGGTGTGACAGGGGTTTTCAAATCAATAAGTTTTGTGACTACATTGGTTTTACATTATGATAAACAAAATAAAGAAATAATAATACATAATAGTAATTAAACACTTTCATTCATCTTTCACACACACTCTTACCATTTTGTTTTTCTAAAATATGAAATTGCTCCTGACATTTTGTACTTAATCAAAAAAGCTGAAAAAAGAATCTCATCACTATATGAATCAAACAAACAAAAAATATTATGATTAGTTGAAAATATATTGTAAGGGGGCGTCCACATTTTTTCAAATGCTAAAATGGTATTGTTTTTCTTTGATATATATTGTTCAAGTGAACGGTACCACATAATTTTATGTTTAAATTCTACAATACTTAGCCTTTGTTCATTGAGTTTGCACTTGAAGATGTAATTTTTTGCAATAATTAAAATCAGGTTAACAAGAAGATCCCCTGACTCAAAACCAAAGAAATATTCTTTTTTGTCAAAAATCAAATTTTTGTAATATTGTTTTAATTGTTTTGTCAAAGATTTGAGAAAAATTTGTGTCACAGCACAGTCAAAGAATAGATGTTCAATAGTTTCATCATGAATTTTGCAAAATGTACATAAATTAGTACTCTTGAGCTTTATTTTATGTAAAAAGGAATTAGTAGGAATGATCCTGTGTAACAATTTAAATTGAAAATTTTGAAGATATGAGTTTTTACAAGATTTTTTTAAAATAATAAAATATTTTGACCAATTTGTTATTTCACAATCAAGAATTTTTTCCCATTTGGAAATGTTTTCTGTTGTTAAAGAAATGATTGCATTCACAAGACCTTTATAAACAAACCTAACATTTTTACTATGAACTATTCTTTCTAAATAGACATCTTTTTTACTAAGTATGTTGAAATTTACATTTACACAGTTTTCCTTCAGATGATCTTTGATGTACTTGGGAACATTTGACACCAGACTATAGTACTTCAAAAAATTATTGGTATTCAGTTTATTTCTAGTCTGTTCAAAAGTATAAAAATTACCAGTATGTGGATCAATAAGATCACATAAATACTGCACATTATATTCTATCCATCTAATATAATAATTAAAATCAGTTACTGGTACAAAATTAAGGATATCAAGAGACAATAGTTCATCAGTATTAAACTTTGTATGAGGTTTTGCTAAATGATAGCTAGACAGAACATCTTTCCAAAAAGGATTTGTAAGCTTCATAGCAACTTCCTTTAGCTTTTGCGTTGTTATTGAAAGCAGCTTTGATCCAAATGAGCGATTACAGGCTCCTGGGAGCCTCTGGTTTTGCGGGTCACACCGGTCATGAATTTGCCGAAATAGGTCCTCCCACCCGAGATTTTTCAATCACCCGACGGGTCCCGGGAATTCGGTAAATGACCCTTTTTCACCCATCTTCTTGTCATGGATTGTATCCAGTTTTTAAAATGGAAATATATTGAAATAATTTCCCAATAATGCAAGTTGGTTAACCGGTTGGGCTATGAGACAAGCGCAACCAATCCGTTAAACAGGTAATCGAAAATCAAGGGACACATATGACAACTCCGTTACACATAAAACTAAAAAGAACAGACACCACGAACTCCACTAAAAACCGGGAGTGACTTCAGGTGCTTCGGAAGAGTAAGCAAGTCTTGCCTTGTTAACAACACCCGTCGTGTAACATGACGACACGAACATCGATATCTTTTTGACACGGATATATATATTAACCTAACTGCCATTAGCTCATTTGTTCACGACACAGGTACTTGGGGTCAACACCTCTCCTTTTTAGCTCACCTGGCCAAATGCGATGTGAGCTTTTGTCATGGGTAAGCGTCCGTCCGTCCATTAGCTTTTCACATTGAACTCTTCTTCTCTGAAACCGCTGAACAGATTTCAACCAAACTTGCCATAAATGTTCATTGGATGGTTCTCTACCAGATTTATGTTTTTGGTGTAGATTGAAAATTCAACATGGCTGCCAGGGCCAATAATGTGTTCTGATTGGTTGAAACCTTGAAAATCTTCTTGTCAGAAACCACTAAACCAATTGAATTGTGACTTTGCAGGGATGATCATTGGGTGGTCCTGTACTAAACTTGTGAATCGTTTGCCGATCGGAGATTCAAGATGGCCGCCATGACTCGACTTAGTTTAACATTGGACCCTATGGGAATTTCACATTTAATCTTTTTTTCTGAAACCATGCAAAAGATTTGAACCAAACTTGGCAGAAATGTTCATTAGATGGTCATATACAAGATTTTTGTTTTTGGCGCTGATCGGAAATCCAGCATGGCTGCCAGGGCTCATAATGTGTTTTGATTGGTCGAAATTTTAAAAATCTTCTCGTTAGAAACCACTAAGCCAATTGAATTGTGACTTTACAGGACTGATCATTGGGTGATCCTGTACTAAACTTGTGAATCGTTTGCTGATCGGAAATTCAAGATGGCCACCATGACTCGACTTAGTTTTACATTGGACCCTATGGGAATTTCACATTTTCATCTTTTTTTCTGAAACCACGGAACAGATTTGAACCAAACTTGGCAGAAATGTTCATTAGATGGTCATATACAATATTTTAGTTTTTGGCGCTGATCGGAAATCCAACATGGCTGCCAGGGCTCATAATGTGTTCTGATTTGTCGAAATTTTAAAAATCTTCTCATTAGAAATCACTAAGCCAATTAAATTGTGACTTACAGGAATGATCATTGGGTGGTCCTGTACTAAACTTGTGAATCATTTGCTGATCGGAAATTCAAGATGGCCACCATGACTCGACTTAGTTTTAACATAGGACCCTATGGAAAAAATGTTTAAAAGTCTTCTCCTCTGAAACCAGCAAGTCAATTTAAAGCAAACATGGCATGAATGGTCCTTAGGTGGTCAACTTTCAAAATTTTGTCCTGTGAACCCAACCTCCATCCAAGATGGCCGCCATCAGCGGACATAGTTTTAACATAGGACTCTATGGGAAAATTGTTTAAAAGTCTTCTCCTCTGAAACCAGTCAGTCAGATTAAAGCAAACATGGCATGGATGGTCCTTGGGTAGTATACTTTTAAAATTGTGTCCGGTGACCACGACCTCCATCCAAGATGGCTGCCATGAGCAGACATAGTCTTAACATAGAACCCTATGGGATTTGAATAGTAACTTAGATGTATTCGGCATGTAGACATTCTTAAGAGGACTTAGTTATGTCAGGTGAGCGATACAGGCTCATCTGAGCCTTTAGTTGCTCTGAAAGCGACACCATGGATTTTATCATTATTTTAATTTTCTCCCTTTTTCAACTAAAAATATGCGAAACTGGTCAAATTAGAGCTCTCGTATTAAGAAGATAAGCGCAGGTATGGTGCCTATTCTAACCCCGACACATCCTCTGGGAGAGGGAACATTATACATGTATACGCTTAGCGATAAATACAGCAAAAATGAAGCCTAATGGTAGCAACATTATATAGACGCACGTCCCATTGGTAAATGCAAGCATTTTCACATTTGCATTGAGATCAGAAATTGAAATTCGATGGATTGACCGCAGACCCCCTCTGGATCCGCTACTTTAAACCAAAAACATGGATTGTTTACTTGCTAATTCAATAATCGAAACGGAACCGATTATTTCCCAACTAACTGACATCCCAAAGACTTCCATAAAGACGGGGACTACTATTACAAGGAAAGAAACTAAACCAGAAAAGGAAACTAATAGTAAAAATGCTAATACAATGTAGAATTTAGTCCCCCACCGTGACGAACTGTCATGTCGGACTAATGGGTTGTCGGACTAATGGGTTGTCGGACTAATGGATTGTTGGACTAATGGGCCGTTGGACTAATGGGTTGTCGGACTAACGGGCCGTCGGACTAACGGGCTGTCGGACTAATGGGCCGTCGGACTACTGGACCCTCCCCCATCCCAACGCGATGGGTGTGTATGTAACCCTAGAGAGATGTTACTTCCTGTCGCTGTAGTATATAAAAGTTAAAATTGTGGGTAATATATATTGTATATACATGTACATTGTATATTAAGAGATTATTACATGACATTTTCCATATCGGCCATGGTATCACATAATCAGCCAGAAACTCAAGTTTCAGGAAAGGATTGGAAAATAGGGGAGGGTGCAACAGGTAGCGCTGGGCCAAAAAATGTGGGAAGCAGGTTTTAAAAACGGCCAAGCAAAAAAGCCAAACAAACAAGACAAATAAAAAAAAATGTTAATTTTCGTTCAACAGCAGATCCTTATTACACTCCTTCGTTAACTGGACAATATTTTCCCTCTATGTTGAATTACAACTTAAATTTGCTCCAAAAAAGTGGGGGGAGGGGGGAAGGGGGAACATAGGCTCCATTGTGTCAATCATAGGAAAACATTGTCAGTGGGTAATTGTATTTTCCGACACTGTACGTAAATGTATTTAATGTCTGAAAATACACAATTCATTGATGTTATAATTACTGTCAGACAATGTACATAATAATGTGTTCATGTTGCAATGTCAAGAAGTCCAAAATAAGTGCAAAATTGAATTCAGAAGATAATATCATTCTTAAGAATAAAACTGCATCGGTGGTGTAATGGTTAGTGTGCTTGCCTCAAGTGTGGTAGATCGTGGGTTCATCGGTGGTGTAATGGTTAGTGTGCTT
>MJUT01009017.1:4214-17028 GCA_002080005.1 Gigantidas platifrons | reverse complement strand
CACAATAAAATATAATTAACTCATGAACATCAGTCAGATCTAAATACAAATGTAATGTCAACTCAGTCATACACGAATTACTCTAATTAACACAATAAAATATAATTAACTCATGAACATCAGTCAGATCTACATAATTTCAACTCAAAAGCTTAATTAAGACAAATTTGAATAATAGCCAGTTATGATCAACAATGGCAACAATGAGCCAGCATGCTGCTGGTTTCATTAGATTTTGTAGAGAAAAATATGAAAACCGATTATTGGAAGACAAATTAGATAGAATAAGAGAACGGCATAAACCTAAGACAGTTCACCACAAATTCGACTATTTTTTGGATTGTGAGGGCATTCATGAAGTAAGACTCGATCAGGATAACCACACAGAGTTTCTGATAGGATACAAGAATCCTCACATTCCACCTGAATGGATGTATTTTGACAATGTACCAAATGGAACTTTATTTTTTTTCTTAGTGGATAATTTGAAAATGAAATGTATGTAGAACAATAGAAATTTTTAATAATAGTATAATGTAAATTTTAACTAGGCTAATTGTTATGAAGACAACAAAAATGGGAAAGTAATTAGTGCTAGGGTTTAATATGAGTGCACGTATATTATTCCCCACCACTATTTTATTTTATTTTATTTTAATTTTGATCAATGTTTCACTAGTTCAGATATTTTTGTTTATTTTATTTTATTTCAATTTTGATCAATGTTTCACTAGTTCAGATATATTTGTTTATTTTATTTTATTTCAATTTTGATCAATGTTTCACTAGTTCAGATATTTTTGTTTATTTTATTTTATTTCAATTTTGATCAATGTTTCACTAGTTCAGATATTTTTGTTTATTTTATTTTATTTTAATTTTGATCAATGTTTCACTAGTTCAGATATTTTTGTTTATTTTATTTTATTTCAATTTTGTTCAGATATTTTTGTTTATTTTATTTTATTTCAATTTTGATCAATGTTTCACTAGTTCAGATATTTTTGTTTATTTTATTTTATTTCAATTTTGATCAATGTTTCACTAGTTCAGATATTTTTGTTTATTTTATTTGGGAGGTTGAGGTTATACAAAACATAGATGCAGAAATGTTGTGAGTTAAGCCATTTTGAGGTACATAGATACAGTAACGTTCAATTGTTGTGCTGTAGTCATGTTATGCAGTAGCTATATAATTATTTCTAAATTATTTGAAAAACATTTATAAATTTGCATAAATTTGTTAAGTTTTTCAAATAATTTTTATAAATATTTCTAAAAATCTTATCAAAAATTATAAAATATAAAAAATACAATCTCAAAAAATCGAACACATATATACCACTGTGACATATTCCCCCCTGCTCCAATATGTTTGTCCTCAAACATCAAAATAATCGAACACATATATACCACTGTGACAGATATATTGTTGAATTGTTTCTTTCTAATGTCTATATATTTTTTCAAATTACAACAGGGACAAATATGATGTCCTGTACAGAATAACTTAATACTAACTCCTTTACGAAAAGGGTCTGATTTTGATTGTTTAAGTTTCAATATAACATGATCATCATGAAAGTTAATGTCTCCTATACACAAGTTAGAAGCAGATTCAAATTTTGTCTTACACGTAAAACACCACATCTAAGAAATGAGAAAAAAGCCTCTATACATACAGTTTCCATCATAACATCTTCAAATGTATTGAACATTCCTTTCCTTAAATGTTTGCACAAAATATAAAGTATGGTGCTGTCTATAGGTAGTCTAGTGTGAGACGAAGATGTCGTATTACGCTTAATGCCTTTTAATAACATTTGAAGTTGCAACAAATTGTTTCCTTGTCCTTCAAATGGGTTCACAACTCCAGCAATCAAATAATTATAGCGAATTCCACATAAATACAACTTAATGGTGGAATATGATAAATTAAGAGACTGGTGACAGTAAGTACTAAACTGCATTAAAAAAGATTCAGATATAGGTGGCATTGTAGAATTCCACATGATATTGCACAGTAACATGAATTTACGATACGTATCAAAACCGCAGTCATAAACCTGTTTCATAGACTGAGTAACGGATTGTTCCATCAAGGTGTGAATTCTTGCTCGAATTTCCACATCACCTTGGATAGCGATGGACACTGGTGGTTGCTTGTCGACATGTGGCACTAGTCTCCTGAAATGTTGCATCTGAAAACGAGACAGAGCGTCAGCAATAACATTACTTTTTCCAGGCAAATGTTCAGCATATACACAAAAATTAAATTAGACAGAGCACCATGTTAACCATCTCATTAGCTTATTAATATAATTCACCTTTGATCGACCTTTTCGGATTATTTGAACTGTACCTAAATTGTCACAGTAAAACTTGATGCGTTTTGTAGACCAATATTTGCCCCAGAGAATAGCTGCAATAACAATTGGGTATAGTTTTCTAAATGCCATGGAGAGTTTTTCACCCCCCTCGTTAGGTAAATCTGAGGGCCATTTATCACAGAACCAACTCCTTCGAAAGAAACCGCCAAATCCCATTGTAGATGATGCATCTTTGTATAATTCCATATCTGATGCCACAGTAATAGTTGTTTATTGAAAGAGCGACACACAGTTCCACTGATCTAAAAACATCTTCCACATTCGCAAATCTTCCCTACAGTCAGAATTTAAATGCACCCAATGTTCTAACTCTTTTGCAGATATTGCTAAAGTTAACAGATAAGACACAAAAGTACTGCCTGGTATAATCACTAGTAGCAAAGTTAAGGTGACCCAACAATTGTAACAGTTCTCTCTTTGTACAAAATTTTTGACCTTAAAAGTATCTACCGTAATTAGGGTTGCATAATGCACATCCCCTATTGGCCTTGAAAATCTCCAGAAAAAAACTAGTTCGTGTCTATAATGCACATGGACTTTCAAAAAAAAAATCGCCGTCGGAAATGTAAGAATTAAATATCGATCGTATATATTTTTCAGTCCTTGAACATGTTTCATTTGCTGGTAGAATTTAAGAACCATTTATCTCTTTTCATCTTCAATAAAGTTGCAAAATACGAACTGTTTTGGGTTTTATTGGCGTTTTCATATGATGTTTTTTATTATCCGGATGTTGTGTAATGGATTCTAATTCTAGTACAGCATCGGTAAATATAAGTTTAAATTCCGGATCTGAACGTATATTAAAGCAGTTGATAGTTGAAGGTGACAGAAAATAATGATATAGAATAAATAAAGGCAAACAATTGTCACTTATTATAACACTGTTGAACATTGCTAAGCTTGTGAGGCATTGTAGAAAATACGGTTGTTTATTTAGTGATAAAATAGCATACATCAAAGAGCGCGGACAACCCGTTATTTTTTTGTATTTTTAGAATTGACAAAATAATTAATGATCGTGAATGAACTACAAACAATGCCTTTTATTTAGTGATGAAATAGCATCCAAACCATGCAATCATAACAGATTGTTGTAATTTTTTGTTAATTGGATTTAACTTCACCTGGGAGCAATCAAGCTAATTAGACTTGACATAATTGACAAATACATTGTATTGTTTCCTTTCTTTTTATTTCAATCACTATAATCTTGTGTAAACATAGTTTGGCAGTCTAATTATACACTGAGTAATTGTGACATCTTTGATCTTCACAGGTACATTGAAATTATTGATTATTTTACACATGGCTAGACAGACGTTTATAGGCCTGTTTTTTAATTCTTAACCATTAACCTGGTTTTAAACTGTTTTATGGTTGAGCGTTTTTTTTTTCGATGTGGTTTTAACCATGCGATTAAATGGTTAAGAACATCTTAACCGGGATCGAAGCACAGTTGAATATGTTTGAACCTTTTTAATTACCAGTATGTTTAAGAGTTGAATTGTTTTATTTGTAAATGAAGAATTAATTATACTTTGTTAAAAAATAATCAATGAACTAGAAAATTTGTCTTAAATATTGTTCTTCAACCATTACGTGTTTTATCTATCTTAAACATGTTTCAGGTTGTTTTAACCATAAACAAGTTTGAGAATATAAAAACAGGCTTTATATTAAGCCCAGTTTATTTTCGTATCTATCAAAGGTAAATATTTTATTTACAAGTACAAAACAAAACTGCACTATACAGTTTTAATTCTTCAATAATTAAAACATAGTAGATGTACTTAATTATTTTGTGGAATAGTGTCCAAACAATGTAAGAAATATTTAACTTTGCATGTTGACAATAGTAAACAAAAAAACATGGCGGACATGTGATTTCCCGGTCTGAGAAAGAGTGAAGCATATTGTGCACCAGTAATTACGGTAATAATTTAGAAATGCGATTAACTTTTTCTTCCGGCAATCTAGCCTCCATGTTGTCAGAGTCTAATATAATTCCTAGATATTCTATCACTTTTAAAGGACCCATAGTCTTATGTTTAGCTAATGGCACATTTAACTTGTTAAACATCATGGTAAGTAGAGCCATAGTGCGGTTTCTATCTACATTAGGTGCATCGATTGTCAAGAAATCATCCAATAAATGTAAAATACGGGCAATACCACAGTGATGTCGTTAAAAGCCAGCAGCCGCCGATTTTCGCCAGTTATTGTCCTTTTCTTGCCGGCTATTTTTCAATGAGTAAAACTAAAATATGACGAGAAAGATCCATATTCCAATATTATATAAATTATTACATCGTATAATTAATTAATTATGGATATTGACGGCGGATTAATCAACATTATCTAATAGATTAAATCTATTATATGAGCTCCAATTTGGAAATCCCCTTTAGTATATATTTAGTCGCTATTTATAAAATTGTGCGCGCGCACCTAACATTTAGTGAAGCATCCGCTATGGACCGCGGCATACACAACTTTATTTAGTACGCAGATCGCAAATAGAACACCTCTGTAAAGATCCAAAATGATAAGAAGAGAGTGCATATGATCTTCAGATACCATCTTTCATTCAAACTTCTGATCAATACTGCTGTGGTGATCTTTTTTGTAAAAAGCGGGACCATGTCCTTATAAATTAAAACACTGTTTTGTAAACTTTTATATTTTATGTTACGATTTCGACCTTTTTTTTCAATAACGATCACCCGGATTCGTAAAATTGAGGAGTTTCTGCAAATTTTAAGTCGTACATGTATTATTGGTCCAGGGATAGCTTGTGGATTTATTTTTGAAAATGTGTCTCTCGTTTGTCACATAAATCAACATCTTAAACATGACGTCCGATTTTCTCTAAACCACTTCACTACGGACACTCAGTAGTGGTACCAAATCATATTTTTATTACTTTAACTACCAAATTTATAAAATTCTAGTTTTAAACTTTTATCTGATATTTTTTTCCCACGCAATAATATTTTTTAAGTGGTTTTCTAATGAAATGAAAAAGATGAAAAATCTTTTTTCCACTCTGACAGAAAATAATAACGTTACCGTGACTACGATCAACCTCCCTACCTATTAATGTCCGATCAGACTGAAACACGCACTAACCACAACATACACTGATACATGAAAGAGTTAACAAAAGAAATGTAATTTTAAGTCTGTACAAGGAATAAACCCAAAAAATAATTTGGGTAAAAAACAAATAAATCCAAATGCAAGTTAGAACAAGATAAAAACGTTATGTCTCAAATCAAGCATTATTGTTCCTGCAAGTCTTTTCTGGTACATAATTTCTGTTACTAAAGATACATTGCTATATCTAAAAATTGTGAAATGCTTAATTGATGCCACAAATATAGTGACTCATGCTGATGATCTAGTGACAGTGAATTTGGATGTGAAATTTATTAATAAAATTTATTGCTTATTGAAACATTTTCTGGAATTGAATCAACAAAATAGGGTTTTTTGTTATGAAATAATATGTACTTTAGTTCAGTGCAGTTCCTTTTAATCTGTTTTACTAAATATTTGCTCAATCAATCTCAATGGACATTAGCAACAATAAGTGAAGATTATAGTGTCATCTATATTTACATAAGATATTGAGCATTCCTCTTTATCTATTAAATTGTTAATGCTTTGGTGGATTTCACTATCATGCGGGGAGGAAAAATCTACAATCAGTCTTTTCTTATGCGAATATTTGCTTTCCGCGATACCAATCGGAGGAAACCTTTTTTGAACCTCCCTTTCAATTAATTCCTGCACAACAACTTTCTGTTTTACGGCAGAAAGTAAATTTTTACACTCTTTGATGGGGATATTTACAACAGAAACTTTAGTATCAAAGCCATGTAAAAACCCTTGAATTAAATAGTCTACATATTGATTGTCGTTGTGAAATAGCAAATCCTGTTGTAATTGTCTAATGTTAATTGGCGAGGGTGAATTCAAATCCGATATGAAAGAACAATCTAGTGATTTGTCAGATTTCTTGTTTTAGTTTAAAGTTGTAGAACCACTAGTTGAAGTAACCTTAGGGTTTGCTTGACATGAAGTGGCATTGTGGTCTTTTGATTTACATCGCGTACACATATGTAAAAATGGGCATTGAAGTCTGATGCATCCCCTTCTTGTATTAAAGTTATTCCACCCCGTTGTGCATTACTCTTTTTCTCCCGTGCTTATCAATTGTGTTGTCATACATGTAGTTAGCTTGCTTATGATTATTTGCATAATTAAAACACTCTTGTGTAGGACAAAATTTGGTATCATGCGAGATTTCACCACAGACTACAAGATTTAGATTTAGCCCCTGAAGATACAATTTGAAGAAGATATCTATCCCTCACTGACCAGTCTACCTTTAGCTTGTGTAGTGACAAAGCATTTGCACTTTTAAGAGAAAAAAATTGTGGTACTCATAAAATTTGTCTCCATACACATTGTAAATTTCAACGATTATTGCCTCTTACTTATCCAATTCTTCCCTTCTCTCTAGAAAAGACTGACACATTACTCTTTTGTATTTACCAAAGGCAATAATGAATTCTGTGATTGACAGAGGGCGCTTAAGGCGAATGTCATCGTTGTCCTTGAATGAACTTGACAGTAAATCCATATGAGGCAAGTCCTCCGGTGATACACCGAATTTCTGGAACGGTGGCATTGTGCTGTTGCTGGAGCACAATGACTTGTTGTAATAATTCTCAAGGCTGTAATTGTTCTGAGATAATCCATCTTTATTAACAGCCATCACTAAACTGTTAACGACGTTCTGTAATCCGATAACAGTTTGTGTCAGAGTTTGTAACATGGGTGCAGCCATATTGGAATCTCCGTTTCCGGTTGAGCACTGAACACTGAAATCACTCCGCGCATTCGGTTGAAAATAGTTCTCAGGTAAACGAGCAAAATTTGTACCTGTATGACAATTACTTGTGTCAACTATAGTGTTAACAGTACATGTATTACCGAAAGCCTCGGAAACAACACTGGAATTTTCTGGTATTCCATGTGAAACGTTTTCGTTAGTGTCACAAACATCGCTACTGACAGGCACATTAAGTTTATTCAAAACATTGTCAGCGTATAATTTCCTCAACATAGAAATTCCAAATGATGACGAAGTTAAAATGTTCACCTTCTCAATTTCGTGTCTCAACTTAGACGCTGTCCAGTACATGTAATTTGTCATATCCAATGCATCACCGGACGTCCTTTGTCGTTTACTGCGTCGAGACGACATTGTAAATAAAACAAATACTATGCCCACAAATAAAGTAAAAATCAGTTGTAAAGTGGATTATTAGACATCCTAAAGTTCAATTGTTCACAATAATGATTGGATGGTTAAAATTAACACAATGGTATAAGGATGATGGAAGATATTAGTCTTAAAATTTTCTCTTTGTTTACAACTGAGCTGGCCACCATCCGATAATGATCACGTGACTATTGATGCACGTGTGTACACACATGCATGAAACTGTGTCACAGTAAGAAAAAGGAATTACATAACTGCATAGTAATTTGAGGGTTTAATAAATTATAATAAATAATGTACTGTAGTTTTGTTACAAAATGCATTATTTATTCTTATAAACATCACTTAAATATTTAAGCTCTAAATAATTTAAATGCAAATCTAACACACCCGTTTATCTTTTCTTCATGAGGTCTTGATTGGCAATCATCGGACCAAAAGCTTTATTCACGAGGTCATGATCGGCAATCATCGGAACAAAACAACCGAAAGTTAGTCTCCACAACAATGGCGAGGCCGATAAACATGCACACGGATTTGCAGATTTCTATTTATTGGGAACATATTTCGACTTGAAACATGCATGAATAGCTTAGTAAAGGTACCAACGTATTCCAAATTGAATTTTCAGGGGAAAATTTTCTTCACCCAAAACTGGTGTAATATTACTTTAAAAGTAGCTTCGATAGATTGCGTACACCTTTCGATTAGCCCATTTTTATTTGTATAGTTTCTTTAACCAAAATTTATAACTTTTCGAGAAAATCACTTTCAAAATACTTAATGGAATGGATACGTTAGATTTCAATAAACACGATATCAACATTTTCATAAATGAAACGTTGCAAAAATATGCGGGCGACTATTCAAGATTACTGCGCACTTAGCGTCCGTCGTCCATCGTCTGTCCGTTAACTTTTTCATATTTTAATCTACTCCTCTGAAACAACTGGGTCAAATGGAACCAAACTTGGCAGAAAACATCTATATAAGGTCCTCTATAAAGTTTCTTCATTTCATCCCATTCTGCCAACAAATATGGCCACCAAGGGCAATTCTTGTTTCTGATTGGCTAATGTTAAAAAAATCTTCTCCTCTGAAACTGCTTGGCCAAATGAAGCCAAACTTGACAGGAAGCATCTATGTAAGATCCTCTATAAAACATCTTCATTTGGTTCCATTCGGCCAACAAACATGACTGATGTTACTAAAAATAGAACATATGGCAAAATTGCAGGTTTTTGGGTAATAACTCAAAAACCGTTAATAATATCAAAAACTGACATCGGTTAAAAATGATCAGCACAGCAAGATCTACCTACCCTGCAATTTTGAAGTAAATCCCATTACCCATTTTGGAGTTATCACCCTTTTTTCATCAAATTTTTAAAATTTTAATACTTTTCGTCTTATATTTCAAAAACTACAAGAGATAGATGTTAAGTTTAAGCTGCAAACATGTTCAGCATGTCAAGATCTACCTACCCTGCAATTTTGAAGTAAATCCCATTACCCATTTTGGAGTTATTGCCATTTTTTCATGAAATTTTCAAAATTTTAATACTTTTTGTCCTTTATTTCAAAAAACTATAAGAGATAGATGTTAAGTTAAACTGCAAAAATGTTCATGTCAAGATCTACAAAAAAGTTCCACAGTTGAAAATGTACAACAACAGTGTGAAGAGTTATTCCTCTTGTTTATTTCAAAAACTATAAGAGATAGATGTTAAGTTGAAACAGCAGACATGTTCAGATTGTCAAGATCTACATGCCCTGCAATTTTGAAGTAAATCTGAGTACCCGTCTAGGAGTTATTGCCCTTCTTTCATTATTTTTTTTTAATTTAAACATTTTTGTCTGATATTTCAAAAACTATTAGAGATAAAGGTTAAGTTTAAATTGCAAAAATGTGCAGCATATCAAGATCTACATACCCTGCAATTTTGAAGTTAATCTGAGTACCCAATTTGGAGTTATTGCTCTTTTTTCATCAAATTTTCAAAATTTTAATACTTTTTGTCCTTTATTTCAAAAACTATAAGAGATAGATGTTAAGTGTAAACTGAAAACATGTTCAGCTTGTCAAGATCTACATTCCCTGCAATTTTGAAGTAAATCTTATTACCTGTGTAGGAGTTATTGCCCTTTTTTCATCATTTTTTAGCTCACCTGGCCCAAAGACATTATCTTTTATGCATAATCATAGAAAACGATTATCTCCCTTTGAAATTTGCTTCAGTATCATTCTATTGTCAGGTGAGCCTCTAGTTTTTATCGGGAAAGACCAACTATTTAACACATTTTGTTGGACCCAGGCAGGGATTTTTCATGGCGGACAATAGGTCATACATAATTCATTCACGCCATGATGTAGCTGAAGATACCAAAGATGTAATCAGAATCAGTATATTGAAGAAAAACAGACAACACAATGGCCAAAAGAAAAAGTACAAAAGGACAAACAACGATCTACAAAACATTCACATAAAGATAAAGATCGAGTAACACGAACCCCACTAAAAACTGGGGGTGGACTCTGGTTTTCTGGAAGGGTAAGCAGTTCCTCCTCCACTAGTGGCACCCACCATTTTAATCTAGTTACAAACAAGGTGATAAGTCATGAATGAGGAAAGCACCGGGAAGTGTTTACGACAAGTGGAGCATATCCGTGGTCATTTGTGACGCAGATATTCTATACTGGTCAACCAAGTCTAAAGTTGGGGATAAACACCAATCAATCAATCAACAATAGACTTCCTTGTTGAATTGGTCAAACTTCTGAAACATGCAGATGTAGAGGGCAAGCAATTTACTTGGAATCTACAGGTTAATGACAACACAGTCACAAACCGCACTAAAAGAAGTGAGGTGAACTCAGAATCTCAAGAAAGGTAAGTAGTTCCTGCTGCACTTTTAGCAACAGTTGCTTTGCTTATGTTACAAATCTACTGAGAAATGAAAAATGAGAAAAGAAGGATGGAATTGTCACACAGAGGTAGAAAGGAAGACCAAGAAAGGTAACTGGACTCAACCTCATACCTTAATGAGAGTCTGTTCATATAAATGGTTGGTAAAGTAACTTGTTAACAAAAATTTGTACACAGTAGAAGTGAGTTAAACCTACAAAGGTAACTTAACGTGACACAACCTCATACCTCAATCATGAGGGTTACATGTAAATGGTAGGTAAAGTAACTTGACAAAATTGCCTCTCTTTTTTACACAGAAGAAGGACAGATATAGATAAGAACATAGTTCAAAATTGTTCCCCTACCATCAGAGAAGTGGTAAGAGTAAACATTCTTACAAAACAGGGTACAAAATTGTACCTCAGTCAGTGAAAAGTTGTCTGTAATAGCCTTATGGGTAATGTTCTCATACAGAACTGGGTACAAATTGTTCCTCAATCACAAGAGGTAAGTAGTTGATAAGTAACTTAATTGTAAAATCCTCATGATCACACAACAGAACAGTGGACTNTTATTTAAAGAAATGACAAACTTTCTCAAACAGAACAGGGTGCAAAATTGTTGCTCTTTCAGATTTAGAACAGTTTTATGTAAAGAAATTGCAAGATTTCTTAAACATAAAAGGGTACAAAATTGTACCTCTGCCATAACAGAGGGTGGTGGACAGCAAAAAGGGATGTGGGAGACAGAGGGGTGGGAAGTGGGAGAGGAGAAATTTGCAAAATGGGAGAAAACTGATCCCCCAAAAAAAAATGTGAATAAATAATTTAAGAGATTAAATTTTCCTTGTCAGGAGGAAGGGGAAAGGGACAAATGATGAAAATGATCATTTAGGAAACAAGAATTTAAGAAAGTCGATCATAGATAATAAAAATACAGAAAAACGGATTTTTGTCCAGATTAATTTTTCATTTTATGTTTTCAAGCAAACTTCTGGAACAAGATGTTTGGGAGGTGGGTGAGAGTATCCACCCCCCCCCCACCCCCTCATAACAGGGACCCCCTTCCCAGAGGGTGTGCCGGGGGTAGAATAGGCACCAGATTTCTCCGTCCTAGAGGCACTAGTCCTCTAAAAGGGGCCAACCCCAGTGTATAGAAATGGGACTGAGAGCTTCTTCGGCTTGAAGGGGCATCCATCAGTTGTGCGGGATGTATAAATTCACAACCAACCTGTCCTTCGGATGAGACGTAAATAAAACCGAGGTTCCATGTTGAGAGATTGTACCCTCTTCACACGTTAAAGAACCCAGTGTAACAGCTCATTATGCTCATGATGAGTGGTCCATAGCCATAGGAGACCTGTTGCACTGGCTACATTCTCCGTTCCAACCCATCACCTTTCCTTGTTTCGAGTCCCATGGTGTTTAAATTTTTTTGCCAATTGGCCTATCCGTCCCCTGTTTTCAACCTACATATTGATTTATTATACCCCCTGCAACGAAGTTGTAGGGGGTATACTGGTTTCAGCATGTCCGTCTGTAAACAAATCCTATGTCGTACGATAACTTGAGTTGTGTTTCTTAGAATCTTTTAAAATTGTATCAGCTGTTTACTGGTGAAGAGAGGAGAATCCCTTTCATTTTTGACGATTTTCACTTTTGCCGTTCCAGAGTTATTGGACTTGATATGACAGAAAATAGGATTTTTACCCTATGTCATATGGTAACTTGAGTAGTGTTTCTCAGAATGTTTTGAAATTTTATCAGCAGCTTACCGGTGAAGAGAGGAGGATCCCTTACATTTTTGACAGTTTTCACTTTTGCCATTCCAGAGTTATTACACTTGTTGTAAACATGTTCTCGTCCTGAATATAGCTGAAAAATTGCTTGCTGAACGTTAAACATCAATCAATCAATCAATCATAACAGGGAAATATTGTTAGAGAACTGTAAGCTTCCAGACACAGAACTGGGTACAAAATAGTACCTCAGCTATTACAATGGCATATTCTTTAATGTACTTGTAATCGACCCAACAGATAATATTTGGTACAAAATTGTACCACAGTAACTACTCTGAAATATTTCAGTAACGGAATTGTAAACTTTCTCTCACAGAACTAGGTTCAAAATTGTACCTCAATCATGAGTGAACCATTCTTTACATGAATTGTAAACTTCCACATACTGAATTGGGGTACAAATTTGTACCTCGACCAT
>MJUT01009014.1:433294-450430 GCA_002080005.1 Gigantidas platifrons | reverse complement strand
GGATTAACGATTCTAGAGATAAGGTAAGTTAATTATTTATTTATTTTTATTGTTAAGGGGTGTAAATTACATGATTCGGGGTGTGTGCAGTGGGTTAACTTGTGAATCTGCTTCCGACTTGAAATGACATCGGAAAGTGCTACGTACATTTTGACATTTCCGATATGACTCCGCATTTAAAAAAAAAAAATGAAAAAATCAGCATGAAAACGTTAAAATTAGACTTTATAAATGCCAAGTCATATATTATAGAACTAGTTCATGGGTACTTTATTTTTGTCTTCCTCATAATTAACATGCTTTCTTGACGTGTTTAATATTATGTATGGCTTCACTTTCATTGTTTGACACCAGATTAAATGTGTAAAATTTGTTTGTTCACTTTCATTGTTTGACACCTAAGAGCAACGGCAACAGTTGTTTGGTATCGCTTCTGTTTAGCAGAAAAAAAAAACAACTTGACATATTA
This sequence comes from Gigantidas platifrons, assembly GCA_002080005.1. Taxonomy (NCBI): domain Eukaryota; kingdom Metazoa; phylum Mollusca; class Bivalvia; order Mytilida; family Modiolidae; genus Gigantidas; species Gigantidas platifrons. Next base: position 449,961 of record MJUT01009014.1, on the reverse strand, counting down.
TTGACATATTTTAACCTTTGCAAAGGAGATAAGAACCACAGAGTATTGTATGTACTTTACCTATGAATTTCCCTGTAAAACCATACGAAATCTGATATTTATTATTGTTAAATATCCGAGAAATTAGCATATGAAGGAGAGTTTGATGTCTCCGTTAGTCGATTTCGTTGTATTTTGTTGCCATTCTGTACAAATAAGTGAATCTAAACCCCTTCACAATGATTTTTTATTGAGAAAAATATTCTCCCTTTTGTGTTCAACAATATTCCACTGAAAAATCGTGCAAATTAACTGTTGCAAGCGCAATGTTGATGTTAACTCCGTTGTTTATCATATATTTTTATTATTTTGATTTTATTTTTATGTTATTATTTTTTAATAAATAAATAATTACCAAAAAATTGTCGAAAAAGACTTCATCTATTATAATATAATAGTGATTAAGTGAGGCGAATCGACTCGCTTTCCGGGCGAACAGGTACTCGGGGTGAAACGACCCGGTACCTTTTCATATTGCCCTTGTTATTACTCTATTTTTTTCAACTGGTTGGGCGTGGATTAACACGGGTTGACTGATTACAGGAAAGTCCATGTATTCAGGGTTTTCCCTAAGAACCAGCCGCCGGCCAAATTGACCGTTTCAATCAATTTTCTGGCCGGTTCAAAAGCTTCCAATAAAAATTATTTATTGTGATTTTGACTGAAAGGATTCGTTTTCAAACTATCGTGAATGAAAAGCAAGTAGAAAAAGAGTTTTATGGGCGAACGACTTCGTGTTTGTTTGTATCATTTTAATTTCCTTAAAGTTTAAGTTGTTGACACTTTCCCGATGATATATGAAACGGCACTTTTCAATGGTTGATTTTTTCACGACTGGTTCTTTCCTCTCGCATAGATAACAACCGAAAAATCGAGAGAGCCATGGTAACCAGTATGTGATGAAATACGAAAACACGTGTATAGTCCAACATCAGTATAAAGAGAACCTTGCACGATTTTTTTTCTATGTGACAGCGGCCTCAAAGCGTCTGTAAGATCTGTATAACATCTTTCGGAAATCAAATGACAGTTGAGCTTATAATGAGCTGCTAAATCTTCCAGCATGCTCCTATCAACGGCGATTTGTTACCCCCCCTCCAAGTAAACAAAATGTTTCTGGTTAATGCCTCACCGGATTACAACTTCTTGTGTACTCTTAGCACATGTCAAATATTGACACCTTGAATTGAAAGTTGCCATTTAAAAAAAAATTAATGGTTGTGATAAATATTCATTTCAGTTTTAAAAAAGTGTTCACAATGGCAAACTGTATTTTTATTTTCTCTCAATGGTTGGAAGTATATTTTGTCTATGAAATTGAAAACAGAAAACCCAAGCCCACTGATTAGAAAATAGGCAGTTTCTAAGTAACTGTTTAACATATATGTCAATTCATGGAAATTACCAGAAACATTTTTTTAATATGCCCAGTTTGAAGCTAGTTATCTAATTTATTTAATTGGCATTCCCAGTGATCCATTGATTTTATTTATTTTTTAAGCAAACTGAGTACAGGAATAAGAATAGAGTATGTTGAGAATGGACTACAAACACATAACTGTTTATTAATTTTCAATCAATGTATTATGACATTATAATCATCAGAAATTTCTAATTGAAAATTGTATACAGCTTTTCATTTCTCTTGTTCACTTTTGGACAAAACCATGTACCCTGAGAACCAGACAAGTCAAAACAGATGAAAATAAAGAATCATTTACAATCTCAAAGGTGAAAAGAACAAAAACAACACTGAAAACAAAAGCTTAATCAATAAGACCCCACTGATCCAATCAACAAATCAGGGATGGAATTAAAAACAAAAACACAAGAAATGAATTAATTTACATGTACATGTAAAAGTAAAACTGATACAATGACTCAACTACAATGTGAGTAACTTGAAAACATGAACAAAGCATTTTAGATATCCAAACTTGATACAAGATTAATGAATTAGTATATCGCTGGTCAGTCTGGGTGGCTGTATAACAGTACATGCATTGTCAAGTTTTATTTCTGTGTACTTTTAAAATTTTGAACTTCTGTCAAGGTTTTTACATTTTCTATAGAACATTTTAGATGTTGCTGAAAGTCATTCATAGTCATGATAGTCAGTAAAATCATACTGCAACCAGGCCCTAAGGTTATAAAACTTTTTGAGCTGAGTTTCCAGCTCAGACTCAAGGATTGACCAATATCAAAACTGGAAATTTTATTACAAGGATATTTGAGCTTTAAGACTCAGCTCAGAAAGTTTTATAACCTTGAGACCTGGACTAGAATAACAAGATATTGCAAAAGGAAGCACACAAAATTGTCATTTTCAACCATTAATTTATATGTTCAGAATGCACCCCCCAGATCCCCCACACATAGCGCGCTGCTATGCGACGCGCATGCCTTGGGCCTGTTAAAATTCTATTTTGGCCTTCTACAAAAAAATAAAGGGAATACCCTGTGTATTTAGGAGGGTCAGGTTACCTGATCAATTTCATTTATACAACTATATTCAATCGTGCGTGTATGATCCAATCTGTGTATTTAAATTACACCCCTCAGGGGTGTGGAAATACTGAAATGTTCTACTTGTCCCCGGGCAAGTCATCTGAAAAAAGTTACTTGTCCAGACAAAATTCTACTTGTCCTGTTTTTTGTACAAACATTTGATACTTATTAACACAGTTGCTAAATTGAACTTGTTTATATTGTCTATTACATCATTGCGTAAAATTTGAAATATAGTTTTAATAAAGTTAACACAAACATCCCTGCCTAAGTGATCACTGTCCAAATGAAGGCCATTTTAAATTTGGATTTCAGATAGGAATATGCAGTCAGAGAATATCTGGTTGTTTTTAGATACAGAATAAGCTGAGTTAAAAACAAATCTCATATCAATGAAGTTCATTTTGATTAACCTTGACAATGGATTTATCAATCAAACAGTCATGTAGTACTAGTATTTAGTTTTAGTGGTGTCTTCATACTTTGCAGATGACTGGTGGGAAGATAGGTATCCATTCTGTCCACGATTTTGCCAATAAACATTAATGATTTCTTGTCAGCAAAATCAGAGTATATTCTGCAGATATTTCAATATGAGACACTATCAGAATCCAGCAGTAAACATGAGAAATCGGCTAACCACTTGGGTGTTTTTCCTAACATTTTGTGTCCTTTTCTGCTAGAGTTTTGCGTTTAACTTTTTCGTGATGTTCATTGTGGCCAGAATCTTTCCCAGTCGTTTTTTTTATTATTATCAAATATTTGTCCATTGTAATGACTGCAACCCGATTTGTATTATACGTTCACGGATGTATGGCTATGGACAAGCAAGGAAATGTCACATTCGGAACTCCTGTAAAAACCTGTTACACGGTCCCGGTTATCGTTAAGTAAATCATTGCAATCGGGTCGTAATACTCAACTTAGAACTTGTACAATTCTGGTTATTTTTAGCTGCTTTCGGAACACCACTGACGTGATCGTTTCCAATAAAAAAAAAAACAAAAAAAACCCCAACATTTATCTAAATAACCGTCAATATTTACGATATAATATCATTTGAGGAATTGTCTTCCCAGAGTACTTTAATTAGAAATTATTTTTATTTGTTGATTTTTACTTGTCCCCGGACAAGCTAGCCAGGAAAATCTACTTGTCCGGCAGGTTCTATGTACGAGTCGGACGAGTCGGGCATGGCAATTCCACACCCCTGCCCCTGTGCGTTCTATTCCTTTTGTATGAATTGATTTCGGTGACACTGCTGAATACAGTTCAATAATGTCAATAACAGGAACTGCCCATTACATATACAAAATAAAATCGAATGCTCATGTAAATTTAAAGGTCAACTCCGCCCGACCAGTTAAATAAAATAGAGTAATATCAGCCCTCGACTGATATCGTCCCTCGGGCTAAAGCCCTCAGGGCCGATATCAAGGTCTCATGCTGATAACAAGGGTAACATGAAAAAGGCCATGTATTAATCTATAAGTATATTGACAAAACACATGAAATAATATTGTTACACAATCAGTAGAACAAAATATGATATAATTATGTCAAGTTATGCAACATATAAGTCAGCTATGCAACATTTAAGTCAGCGATGCAACACAACTTTTAAGTGCATTGAGCTTGTCATCATTTCGGTGGAAGTTCCTCCATCGAAATTCGGAAAGGTGCCCTGGACGTTCCAAATTGTCGACGTAGTTTTTGTTTCAAGCGCATACACATATTCATTCTCTATATTTTGAGTGTGGATATCTAGTTTCATAAAATGACAGCTATACAATAATGGATTAGTTTATGAACTCAGCAATATTAAAAAAATGATTTACTCCGTCCATTTGAAAATTGCAAATTTACGCCGCTACTCTATAGGATTACCCTTTAATGCTATCAATAATAATCATACATGCTGTAAACATTCATGAAAAGGGTTTCAAATAAATGCCTTGTTATAATTTTTCAACAGGATCTACTTCAGTTCTTGTAGACAAGGGTGTAAGATGAAAAGGAAATTAATTATAAAAAAAACTGACGACATTGAAATATTATTTATAGTTGAAATCTGATAAATATAATAAGATATTCTGTTTCAGTCTGGGTATATACATGTAATCATTGATTTATTATTTTTATGGTTTATATATCAATGCCAATGGGTTTAATGAAAGCCAGTTTACTTGTTAAATGAAACATTGTTGATTGCAAATCTTTTAGTCACTTCAGCAAATTTTTGTGGTGATTAAGAAGTGAGGGGCCATCATGGTCGTGATCGTATGGTATTTCGATTAACGATTTACAGCTACCTGTGCAGTCAGTGCCTATCACCACTAAAGTTGTGAGTTTGAACACCGTCCATAGCGAGGTATACTCTATACAACATTATGTAATAAAGTTTGTCAGTGAATTGCAACAGGTCGGTGGTTTTTCTTTGGATACTCCAGTTTCCTCCACCAAGTAAACTGACTGCTATGATATAACTGAAATATTGTTGAAAGTGGCATTAAACATTGTGTAAAACCTTAAAAATTGAAGTTAGTCCTCACCAAATTTAATTTGTTTAATTCTTTATCCAGTAATTAAATATTAGCTATAGCCACCACTGCACTGTAGCAAAAAAAAGTTTATAAGGCCCAATGGCAAAATATCAAATTATCTTCACAGAAACTGCAAATGTGAATGAATGCTTTTAACTCTACATAAATGAACAACAATTGATAAATTGAAATGTACATGTATATAACCAGGTTAATAGCAATATAATTTTTATAGAATTAAAGTATATCGTTTTTGTGCCTTTTGATTGGACAAGGACACTGTCACATGTTTTTTTTTTATTCGTTAATACTTCGATGAACTTTTCAATCTGCATGCCGTAACTACGAGGGTCCACCATCTTGAAAACGTGAAATTCTACATGTCATATTTACAACAATATACAAAAATAATTAAAATGCCTACCTTGTATTTTAGTTAAATCTTATTAAAATTGAAGCGTACACGAAGCCAAATGACGCCTGATCTTTACGTTTTAAACTGGGAGTCTTCATATGACGTCGTGTTGTTATTATGTTCCAAAGTCAACAATATTTTGCTGAATTTTAATTTGTGCAATTTTTAGACCAGGGCTATGCAAGAATAATACATTTTTATCTACAATATTGAATTTAAGAATTATAAGTATTAAACGGTTCTTTTCATGAGTTCATGCAATTGTAAATGATGCCGATGCACTCACAAACTTTACATACAAATGATGAAATGTAAATGCCATTCGGACGTTTATTCAGTTTGTGAGTGCATCGGCACCGTTTACACATGCATGAATTCCTGAAAAGAAGTGTTTAATACTATAACAGATTCAGGTTAGCCTCTAGTTAATAATATAACCCATGCTGTAAGTAATTTAGCAATCTCTGCCTGGCACTCACAAGTTTTAGATATTCTTCCTTATACTCAACACCTTTGAACAAATTAATTACTTATTGTATAATGTAGGATAATACTTCAGCAGAATTTTGAATCATTAAGTCAGAATTTTTTTCCCAAATTTGGAATAAAGTTGCATGGTGGATGCATATACTATTGTACTATTGTTAGAATATTGACTCTGAATTCATGGCACTAATTTTAAGCAAATTATTATTAATTGCTAACCAGGTGAAGAGGAACCTTGTAGTCTCTGTGAGGTATTTAATATTTTATTATTATTTTTTTTATTAGAACTATCCATGGGAATAGAAACTGTAATGTCATGCTCATTCATACATGTGGAACTTTTAAAGTAACATCAATATTTTCATATGCTGGTTTAATTGTTTATTTACACAATGAAAGTGTTGTATTTTCTGACCTTCTTCATCAAAACAAATGTATTGTACACTATACATAACTAAAGGAATATTGTAACACTATTGTTTTTGGCGAGTCCAGTAGTACCAATAAAATACATTGTATGTTAAAAAAAAAAAAAAGGAAAATTGTTGTAAAATTTGTGTTTTCACAAGAAACAATTTACTGTAGTCCCCTTGTTATAAGGCCAAGTACTTTTCAATGAAAATGTGGTCTAAGAGGAGTGCCGTGGCCTCTCTTGAGGGGGGCAATTTACATGTAATAGTATTTTACTATCTGACACCTGGCCTGATAAGAGAGGTGACCTTTGATGGGAGTGGCCATATAAGAGGAAGACTACCTTATCTCATTTTTTTTGTTTACACAGGTCTTAATTTTTGAAAGTGTAAAATAATATATTAAAATACATGTAATATTGTAATACTCAGCTAAATAAATTAAATATTGAAAGAAAGAAAATCCTTTTTTAGCATACCTGGCCTGTTATCTATGTTGTGTGATCAATATTTTTGATGTCTGTTGTCTGTTTTCTCTGAATCAACAGAGTTTACTAGTGAATTTAAATTACATATACCATTGGCAGGAGTGTTAGTTGTTAGTTTACTTTCAAACTTTAAAAAATATTCTGAAATCTGCAATGTATAAGACCGAAACCATGAAATTATAATTCTCGATGCCGAGGGATAAACATATATGTACATGTATATGACAATACATTTGTACTGAACTGCCAAAGAAACATTGTTTTTTCCTAATGTTGAAAAAATTCAATTCAAATACAAGCACTTTGAGATATTTTCAAAATTAATGGTGGTCTGTGTTTTAAAATTTTGCTGAAAACAAAAATATCTTGTTAGGGTCACATTTTACCAAAATGTACGATAAAGGCCACTTAAGGGAACCTGAAAATGTGGCCTTTATGAGCAGTAACCCTTCATATACAGGTTAAAATTATATGCATTATATTCATTGATGGGAAAAATGAGAATGCCCTTCACAGACAGTGATTTGTTATATAGAGATGCTTTTTAAGGCATGCTTGACTGTATCTATAAATTAATGATCACAGGACCGTATCATTTTTAACATTATTGGTTACCACATCACATTTTTACAAATGACAAATTCTTCAATCTGTGTGTTTTGCTTGACTTTGATACGATCCAGTTTATTTAAAGGCACATGTTTATTTTTTTTTATTTGGAAATTCAGTAACCCAGTTAAAAAAAAGCTATGCAGCATATTGATCTATTGGAATACCAGGTGGTTTGATCATTGTTGAAAAGCCTCTGGTTCAGTTTGTTTACAAGCAAGGTTTATATTTGTGTTTTAGTACAGGTACAATAAATGGAAGCCCATAAATGTCTCATTTTACAGTCAGTGTACATATTAAACACTAATGATCATGTGGTAACTTGAGTTGATCTGAATGTACATGGGCTGTTTAAAAAAAAATTATCCCATTTCTTTTATCATTGACCATTCTAATATGTGATGATTTAAATTGGATCTTTTTGTATCAGAATATGTACTTTGGTACATAGAACCTTGCTGCAAAATTTCACAGCATTATCTGCTACCACTAAAAAATAGCGTCCAAAAATGTATCAAAAAATGTCAGGAGTGTAACACTTTTAGTGTGACATTTACAAAGATGCATGTACTGCCATGTCGTGTAATTAGAAAACAAATAATTGTACAGTAGAAAAATATATCTTATGGAAAACTTTGATATTTTAGCTAAAATTTCATGCATAATTTATGCATTTTTTTGTAATTTTGAAGACAGGACCGGATAGGTAAAATTACCATGTATCAAAAAAATAAAGGTCAATAAAACTGTTTGTGTTGTCTAAAAGTGAAATTATTTAGGTATGTAGCATACTTCTCAACAACTGACAATGGTTAATTGTCTCTAAGTATCATAGCTGAAACCAGAAGCATCAACATATCTCTGTGAGCTTTTACATCAATCCTATATTCAATAGAAGAACACCTGTGGAATATGTCAGGATTGTAACATTTAAATTTACAAGGTCATAATTTTAACACAATCTTATTAATTATAATATTTTGTGTTTTAATTTAGTCAACAGTCCTGTCAAAGATCATGAGTGACAAGCATAATGATCTGATGACCGCCAGTTCTTTTGTGTGGCCAAAACATCTATGTCAGGAGTGTAACGCTTTTATCCAATTAAATACAAGCACTATTGAACTTACTTTTTAGTCAGATTTAGAAAATATGGTTGACTGAAACTGACCATCTGTGTCTTGCTGAGGTATTGTAATGCAATTCTATTATATTTGTAGCATTCTATCTCCTTGTTATAATTTATTTAAGACCCTGATTGAAAAATAATCTATATAATCATGACCACTTCAAAGAGTTCTTCAAAAATAATTAAGACATTCTAGTTTTCACAAAGCAGAAATGAAGGATATAAATATTGGTAATTAAAATATTAAATGTTTTGTGAATAATTGTTTCATTCATTGGAAAATAGCTATGTATTTAACTATCAACATAAAATGTTACACTCCTGACACAAATCCTACTTTTTAGCTATTTCCATCATTTGGCATCCCTCGTAGTAATTTTTTTAAAGTCATTTCCTCTGAATCCAATGGGCAGATTGGAACCAAAATTGGTGTGGATGTTCCTTTATATGGTATCTAGTTCAAAACTTTTGCTGTGATTTTGATCAGTCGACAAATATGGCTGCCAATACCGTCATTCTTGTCAATAGACCATACATGTAGCTCTAAAATTACCAATCTCATATCATATCATCAACAGACAGAGGAAAGTTAGGGTGAGCCCTTCTTTCTTCAGCATCAAAAACTACAAGTCTCCATTGAGTTGAACATTAGTTAAGACTCCTGACCCATTTTTGTACTTACCACCAAACAAAATATTAAAACAATGTGAATAAATAAAACAAATGTGAACTTTTCTGATGTAATAAGAAAGCAAGAGAGAAGTAAATAAATTTGGTAGAATGTATTTTTCAGTTACTTGATACAGCTGCTTGCGGTCAACTTTAGCTCTTAATATCAAGCAAATTAATATTTCTCTAATAGATAATTGTTAAATTATATGCTGATGGCCTGTTTTATTCATTGGACTCCAATTTCAACACCTATTTCTGTTGAAATATTCACTTTAATTGATATATATATACAAAAATATGTCAGGAGTGTAACAAAATTAGGTAAAAATACATGTGTTTTTCATTTGTCATTTGTGAATAATGCAAAAATGAATAAAGCAATTTCTATGAAATTTTCAGTGAATGAATTAGTATCGTGTATGTGTCTTTAAATGTACTTTTCATATCAGTGTGGACCTTTTATTAAGAGAAACAGAAACTTTTGTAATGAGAAACCAAAAAATTACTTAAAAAAATGGTGAAAATACATTAAATTTTATCTCTAAATTAAAAATATTGGTTAAAAATGGTGGAAAATTAATTTTTGAACTTGGTTGTATCAATAAATTAATAATGTACAATAATTTTTAGAATTACTTCTGTTGTAATCTTGTTGAGAAATATTGTTAGTGTTACAAAAATATAGATCAAAAGCCATTAATAAAATGTTGCAAATTTTTTTTTTCTCAATTTCTTTCACAAACCGATGATAAATGAGTAAACTTGGACTTATGTAGGTTCTTAAAATTCAATAGGACATCAATTTCCAAATACTTTAATTTTGGTCACCTACTGTATGTCATACTTTGGGGTCATTTTTTTTTAAACAGCCCACATGTATGTATTTGTATTTCGAAATATTGGGTTTTCCTGTAAAAGCTCGTCATTGTGTCTATTGACTTTGTAATACACTCCTCAGAAACCTTATTGAACAGAGAACTTTAAAAGATTAAAAAAGTAAATAAAAGATACTTTTTGAAAATTTATTTATGATATTGATGAATTTATTTAACAATTCTGTGCTTTCATTTTTTTTTCTTTAAAGATTATAGACTCGTTATATATACATGAGGTCTGTTAGCATTATGTGTTAAATATTTAAAAGTTTGGATCTTGGCAGAAAATGACTGCAGGGGTGTGGAAATACTGAAATATTCTACTTGTCCCCGGGCAAGTCATCTGAAAAAAGTTACTTGTCCGGACAAAATCCTACTTGTCCTGTTTTTTGTACAAACATTTGATNTTCATATAAACAACATTTTGCAACTTTGTATGTATCACTGTATGACATATATACAATAAATTCAATCAAACAGTAGTTTCTATCCATGCCGGGTTTCTGACATAATATTATATGTCAAAACACCGAAATAACTGCCAAATTGTCTAAAAAGAGCAGAAACAAGTGTCGTAATCTTTTGTGATGGTGTCCTCGGTGAAGTCTGTTACCGTTTCTTCCATCGCTCAACATAAACACCTATATCTTGGTAAGTTACAATGTACCTAAAGTAAGGATGTACAAATGTATAACAAAAATTTAACAATGCAAATTGACTGCTCAAATAGAACCAGTGCAAGATAAAGACCTTTTAGCCTGACATGATATGATTTAAGATTACATGTAAACCAACCTTTAAATTTATATAGGAATGTTTACAAGAAAACTAATATGCATAATCAAAACTCTGGGTTACAAAACAGGTACTACTCTCATTATATTCCTCAGTTATTAAACTACAAAACCAACCTACTTCCCATATGAAACAGTCCCAAAGGGAACCCAGGGACCTAGGTTATAGGCTGCAAGGTAACAGGACTTCTCTGCCCTTAACCAACTTGTTCCGAGGTAAACCCAGCCCTACGACATCTCTGCAATAACACAAGTCAGCCTCCCTTTTGATTTAAGGCAACCTGACATCGTATTTCGAATTATGGCTAGCCTATGACTTCAGTGTGAAAGTTGTGAGTAACTCGCCCGTAGAGAGTTGTACTCGATGCAACAATATTTATGTATATGGCTGAACATTTATACTGAAATTGAAATGAAGTGTATACATGTATACATGTAGCTATCTTCTATTTAGTACTGTACATTTGTAAATTTATGCAAAGCATAAAGAGGTGCAGGAGAAGTTGATTAATTTTCAAATATGCCTCAAGCTTCATACAGGTTTATGTGATTTTCCTAAGTGGTGAATGGTTGATAATTTTGCAATTTTATTATTCTCATAACAAAGCAGTAGATTAAAAGCGCATTATGGAAATAAAAAAAAATAATCAAGTTTTTAAAGTTTTACAATATACCGGTACCATCCTAACTAGTATGTATACAAGTGTATATAAATGCTTGAACTAAAGTTTTCTGTGAACGGACATTATATAGACAGAGATGTTGATTTTTATATATTCTCTGATATTCAAGTTGGCTTGTCATTTCTAGATACTTCTCCTACTTTTATTTAATCTATAACAAAAACATATGTAATGCATTATTGATCAGGACTCCCAAATAAAATTATACTGGAAAATTAAGATAAGTGTGAAGTAGTTAATGGCAATTTTGTCTTGATAAAATTGAAGCCCTTGATTACAAGAGTACTTGTGACTTGTGTCTATAGCCAAAAGCTCTGATTCTGTGATGTTGCATGTACGGTAGTATGCCAATTAATTCAAGTATAAATAAATTTGTTAAATAAAAATACTCCATTTCTAGATTTGTGCAATGCATGCAAGCTCTGCTCATTAAACTAATTAACTAGTTGTGCAAAATTGTCTTGAAAAGTTGATATTGTTCTGTCAGTGTTCATCCGTCACATTACACGCTAATCTTCACTGGAAATCTGAAGGAGACTGAATATAGTTCCTACATTTTTTACACAAACTTGACATTTGAAGTGACTAAGTAGACTAGTCTTTTTCAACATCTTTCAGCAGTCGTGATCATATGGTACATGTAGTTGGATTTACAACTACCTATGCAATCGGTGCCTATCGCCACTAACGTTGTGATTCGAATCCTGTTAAGTTTGTCAGTGACTTGTGAAAGGTCGGTAGTTTTCTCCGTTTACTCTGGTTTCCTCCAATAAAACTGACCGCCATGATAACTGAAATATTGTTGAAAGTGGTGTTAAAAACCATAAACGAAATCAAACTAATTGAAGCATGTGTGAAGGTATAAGATGTTAGTTGAGGCATTATAATAAAGATGAATTAGAGTCAAAAACATATTTTGATACTTGCTCGTCTTTTTAGCTCACCTTGCCAAAGGCAATGTGAGCTTTTGCCATCACTTGGTGTCCGTCATCCGTTAACTTTTCACATTTTAATATTCTCCTCTGAAACCCCTCAGCCAAATGAATTAAAACTTGGTAGGAAGCATTTATGGAAGGTCCTTTATAAAGATTGCTCATTTTGTCCCGATCCATTAACAAACATGGCCGCCACAGACAATTCTTGTTGATTGGCCGATCAACAAGCTTTTGCCATCACTTGGCGTCCGTCGTCCGTTAACTTTTCACATTTTAATATTCTCCTCTGAAACCGCTTTGCCAAATGAACCAAAACTTGGTAGGAAGCATCTATGGAAGGTCCTCTATAAAGATTGCTCATTTCATCCCGATCCGTTAACAAACATGGCCGCCAAAGGCCATTCTTGTTTCTGATTGGTTGATTTCTAAAAAATCTTCTCCTCTGAAACTGCTTTCCCAAATATGAACTGAAATTTGGTAGGTAACATCTATGGAAGGTCCTTTATAAAGACTGCTAATTTTGTCCCGATCCATTAACAAACATGGCCACCACAGGCCTTTCTTGTTTCTGATTGGTTGATTTCTAAAAAATCTTCTCCTCTGAAACCGCTTGGCCAAATGAATCAAAACTTGGTAGGAAGCATCTATGGAAGGCCCTCTATAAAGATTGTTCATTGAGTTCCGATCCGTTAACAAACATGGCTGCCACAGGCCATTCTTATTTTTTTATTAGTTGATATCTAAAAAATATTCTCCTGTGAAACCACTTTACCAAATGAACTGAAATTTGGTAGGAAGCATCTATGGAAGGTCCTCTATAAAGATTGGTCATTTTGTCTCGATCCGTTTACAAACATGGCCACCACAGGCCATTCTTTTTTCTGATTGGTTGATTTAAAAAAAAAATCTTCTCCACTGAAACCGCTTGGCCAAATGAATCAAAACTTGGTAGGAAGCATCATTGGAAGGTCCTCTATAAAGACTGCTTATTTAGTTCCAATCCATTAACAAACATGGCCTCCACAGGCCATTCTTTTTTCTGATTGGTTGATCTCTTAAAAAATCTTCTCCTCTGAAACCGCTTTCCCAAATGAACTGAAATTTGGTAGAAAGCATGAATGGGAGGTCCTCTATAAAGACTGCTCATTTCGTCCCGATCCGTTAACAAACATGGCCACCACAGGCAATTCTTGTTTCTGATTTGTGGATTTCTAAAAATGTTCTCCTCTGAAACCACTTTACCAAATGAACCGAAATTTGGTAGGAAGCATCTATAGATGGAAGGTCCTCTATAAAGATTGCTAATTTCATCCCGATCTGTTAACAAACATGGCTGCCATAGGCAATTCTTGTTTCTGGTTGGTTGATTTCTAAAAATCTTCTTCTCTGAAACTGCTTAGCCAAATCGCAAATGAACTGAAACTTGGTGGGAAGCACCTATGGAAGGCTCTGTATTAAGTTTCCTCAAAGCAGAATGAAAGGTGAGCGACAAAGGCTCAGCCCACTGAGCCTCTAGTTTGTATTAGATATAATTAATGATTAATTAAATCCGATAACATTAAACAGTACAGAACATTTTGAAATTTTGTTATTTTACTTTTTAGTACCTTGTATGGTTTCATGCTTGATACAAGTTGACTGACATCCTATGACAAGTTTTATTTATATAAGGATATTAACTGAAGACCCAATTGAAGCCTCATAACTATTATATCTAAGCCAGACACCTTATATACAAAATATAGCTTGGATATTGATAAAATAGAGAAAACTTAGGAGACTATTCCCTTGTTTAAATTCTGATACATTGTTACTCCTACATTTTTATATTTATACAAGTTCTGTGCTAATTTTATGATAATTACAAAAATATTTATTTAATAAATACGATTTATCCTTCTATTACAACTACATTGTATATGTATTAAAATCTAAAAATAGACATATATTGTGTCTTCTTGTTATAATTAAAGTGTAAACCGATACAAATTATAAAACAAGGGATAATATAAAGATAATCTTTCATCCTAGAATCAATACCTTGTCTTTTATTTTCTACAGGCAGAAGTTAGACGTTGTTGCACCATGTTTTATCATCAATTCATAATTATATTGACCGTCAAAGCAGAAAATTTTTAAATCCAGGAAATTGTCACTATGGTGGAATGGAATTATTGGTTTATTGTGAAGAGACTAGATATTGACATAGGTAAAGTACATCAATAATTATTATACATTGTCAGTTTTATCTAAAGTGTAGAAAGTTCATCCAGACAAAAAAACATGTGAGATGATGTCACTATCTAAAATTGACTAATATCAGGATGATAGTGAATTACATTGTTTTTGATTTGAGTAAATTAAATAAGATTGGTACACTGTTATATGAAGCTGTAGTATCAGGTCAATTCAATAATTGTATTACGAGACGAACTAGACATTGCTGTAATTTGATATGTACATTCGTATATATAACAATCTGGACCAAATTTTCAAAAAGCATCATCAACTTGCTAGTTTTTCACACCAGTACGACATTAGTATTAAATTAAGCATCGATTGTGATGTCTCATTGCAGCCTGTGCCAAAAACCACTAGCCCTATAGCCCCAGTCTAGTAAAAATTGATTCAGGCTTGCAGGGGCTGCTCTGGTTCCCAAAAAGTAGGAGCCAGAAAAATCGCCAGGTGCCATTTTCAGGTGCCAGTTTTGAAAGTCAGGAGCCAGCTAAAATTTTTACAAGGAGCCAATTTTTTCGAACCGAAACTGTGGATGGAGATTGAAAAGCTATGAAAAACCTCCTAGGATGGGAACATACTCTGCAAATTAGCAACCAACTGATAAAACATAACATTGCCACGATTTTGATCTAATACAACCCAAATTATAACCCCCCCACACTTTTTTGAAATATTATTATGGTTTGGTCTAATACCACACAAATTGTAATAAACCCACCCCCACCCTTTTTGAAATGATACTGTGCTTTAGTCTAATACCACAACAATTGTATTAACTCATATTTGTGTAGTCTTCAGTAGAAAAAAAATTATGTTCTCTGCCAATTTCAAATTTGTCCAATTTCTATGTACAAAAAATGTAGATTCCTTGTAGGTAATGAAAATATAGAACAAACGTCATAAACTGAAGCAAGTTGTAAAATAAATTATTATTTCTCAGACCTCATAATCAAATTGCAACAATTGGAATAAAAATACAGTAGTTATTTTTTTTTTTATTGCAGACACTTGTCTGTTTGTAAATAGTGCTATAAATAGAACGCAATTGTTACCCGGAAGCAGATGGATAACAATCTGGATTGTGAACTCCTGCTGATCGCGCCATTTTAAAGTTTATAACTTTTTGAGAAAATCACTTTAAAAATACTTAATGGATACGATAGATTTCAATAAACTTGATATCGACAATTTTATAAATGAAACGTGACAAAAAAATAGTTTGTAATATTGATATATGGCGGACATTGTGACAAATCCTTGCAATGAATGACGATTACAAAATTATTATGTCCACTTTAAATATCATATTAAAATATGATACATACATGTACTGTGGCATTTTGAGTACATGTCATAACTTACAAAAAAAACGTTATCGTTGATTGAATTCTTTGTCCAGGTAAATCAAGCTAGGTGCATGAGATCAAAGAATCAAAACAAAAATTCTATAATCCGTTGATTGGCTTGTAACATGTAATAAAATTGTCATTGTAGTGTATTTTATGGATTATTGATTTTTGTTACGGTACACATGATTATAGATAATTTTACACAAGGAAATCTAGGTGCCAAAAAAAATCGCCAGAAGCCGATTTCAGTCGCCAGTCGAGAAAAAAAATCGCAAATTGCGACATTGGCGACCGACAGCGCGATCCCTGTTCATAGTGATAATAATTTTTTTTTAAATGATGCACCCTTTTTTCATATAAGAGTTGTTGCCCTTTGTAGCACTCTTCAATCTTTTGAAAAGTTGTCAACATCAGAATTTTCAATTTATCCAGTTTATTGAGTTACTGTTTGAAGTGTTTCATTGATTAGGTGATTACCCATTTATAATTGAAGG
>MJUT01009014.1:382190-395582 GCA_002080005.1 Gigantidas platifrons | reverse complement strand
CTCAAGAGATTGTTCATTTCGAAGACTTGCTGGAAGGCTATTCCACAGAGTCCCGGCTGCCACATCAAACCTCCGCTCACCATATGTTTTAGTTCGTGCGTTTTTTGGCATTTCAATTAACGCAGCACTTTGAGATCGTAAGGATCGCGCAGGTTTGTAAAAATGTATGAGTTCCCCAAGATAAGAAGGAGCAAGTCCATGCAAGGCTTTGAATGCGTACCAGTTTGTTAACTTTTCACATGCAACATTTTTAGCTCAAATGTCAATTTATTAACTTTTCACATGCTGGTATTTCAATCTCTGACAAGTATACCAACTATATAAAATTTTGCATTGATTTTCATCATATTTGCTGATCAAATCCCATCTGTAGGTCTAAATTGTCTGACATTTACTTTATATAACAGAGCCAAGTATTGCCTGATCTTCATTATAAAATGCAATCTTCAGTATGGTTACTAGGTGAAGCAGGCAACATTTTGATTTTTGGTTTCAATTAAATCTGCCTTCTACAACCCCCCATGGTGAGTTGTTAGATGCCTTTGTAGCTTTGGAAACCAGTCTTTTTCACCAATAATCATAATTTCTTGTCATGTTAGTGAAAAATGAATTCTTGAATCTGGAGCTCACATGATGCTGAAATTTGATCATTAGAATTTGATATTCAAAATTTTATTCCATTTATTCATTGTATTTTTAAGGACTTTTTTGCCACATATGTTGTAGTTGAAATGGTTCTTGTTACCAGTGAAATTTTGATAATCACACATTGCCCAACTTATAAAAGTTTCTAGAACTAATGACGAAGAATTACATTTTTTTTTCTAACTAGTGCACTTTCAGGTTGAATATATACAATATATTGACAGAATTTAAGAAGAGAAACAAAAAAATTTAACTCAGTTTTATATTCCTTAAAGCCAAGACAAGTACATACTGATTTATTTGCTTCATTATTTGAATGTGCAAAGAAACATCTTTTCTATTCTGAGGGGCAGTCATGGTCAAAATCGTATGGTAGTTGTTTTTACAACAATCTGTGGCTATCATCACTAAAGTTGTGAGTTTGAATCCCACTCATGGTGAGTTGTATTTGATATAGCATTATATGATAAACTTTGTCAGTGGTTTTCTCCTGGTAATTTGGTTTTGTCTTGATATAACTGAAGTATTGTTGAAAGTGGCATTCAATACCATAACCTGCACTTGTATTGATTCTTTTTCATATTATTAGGTATAAATATACAAAGACAAATACTTTATTAAAGTTTTACTTTATATATACATATAAAACCCATACATACAATTCTAAAAAGTGTTATGAGAGATTGTTCAAAATATATGTAAATATAAATGTACAACTATTCATTATTATTTTACATTGGTATGACTAATACATTAATGACCTTGATTTGTTCAAAAAGAAAAAGAAAAGACAAGTATTTAATTGTTAGATTAAATTGATTATTTGTGTTTTATCCATATGGAAACTAATCAATGAGGAAATAAAAGAAATGGGTCAGTGTAAGCCTTTATTATATGGTACATCTACATATACAACCAGTCTCTATCACCAGTTTTCTCAGTTAATATATAAAATTTCTTCATGCCAGATATGCTGAAATACTGCTATAGGTGGCATTTAACACCAATCAATCAACCTATCACCACTAAAATATTGGTATATATGTTCATTTCCTGCATGCATGGGGTTCATCATGTGGACTTTATTGAACAAGCATGACAGGTTGATGGTTTTCTCTGTATTCTGCTTTCCTCCACCAATAAAACTGACCCCCCCCCCTCCCGCGATGGTAACATTAAGCATCTATAACACTATACTAATACAATACAATTATTAACACAAGTGAACACTAGTTTTCACTTTCAGGTATAAGATGTCATTACTATGGTTTTTTTTTCTTTTTTGAATAAAACTAAATTTTTAAAGCCTTTACAATAAAGAAAAAAACAGTGTTGGGGAAATGTTATATAAGTCTTATGTAATAATAAAGAATTGATTATGAATTTTATTTAGTCGACATCAATAAATTTTAAGATTATGATATAGGCTAAACAAATAATATTACATCATATTTATAATCTTAAATTTAATCCTATTATGAAAATATTTGATTGAATCAAACCTTGTTATCAAGATTTCAAGATTTTGTTGAAAACGCTCAGACACATAAATGTGTTACATGAGGACATAACATATATACAGTATTACATGGCGAAATGATCATATATTATCAAAAACAATAAAACATACCAGCAATTTTCTTTATAAACAATGATAACCTTTTATAAACTTCTACATTACAAAAAGATAGGAGACAATTCATTTTAACAATACTAGGATAAGTAATATAATACCTAGGTTAATATATACATCTCAGGTTTACTAAATATTCATTACAACAAACAAATAACAAGTGGAACTTATCACCAATTGATTGTCCACACAAAGTACAAACCCTCTCATCTTTAGGAATATTATACCACTGCCCAGTTTCTATTGGAATTCGTAAATTTGACACCCTTAATTTTGTAATCCAAGTTCTAGATTTCTCGTTTAATCTCACTAAGTAATTTTCTAACCCAAAGTCCTTTTTGAAAGAGCCATAAAATTGTCCTCGAGACAAAAACCTTCTTCTTCTACAAACATATTTACAGGAATCTCATTTAGAACCCTATATATATTTTTAAAATTTAGAAAACAGAAAATTAATAACTAATTGGCATAGAATATGTGACATACTATCTTAATAGAAGAAGGAAGACAGTTAAAACTTCCAAGGCAAACAAAAGTATGAAAGCTTTGTAAAGTCATATATTAGTCTTTTTTTCTTTATTATAAAATTCAATATTATTGACATTTTCAGTGTGAAAATTTTAATTTACAGAAATAGACGGAAAAAAACACAGGTAAATATATCATCAACGCCTACATTGGTTGAAAAGATAAGACTCTATATTAAGAAATAACGAGAACCATGGACAAAAAAACATTGATTATACTCATGAGATATGTTAAGACATGTTTTAATCTATGCATTTGTGCAAGATTCTGTATTTTGTATATATTTTTTTTTAATTTCTTTTGCAAACTGTAGAAATAGCTTGCAGGCATTAAAATATTTAATTTGACTTGATTAAATAAAATATCAGATTTTAGCAGTTCTAGTTTTAAGTTTTTTGCTTTTTATAATATTGTTAGTGGTCATTATTATTTCATTAACGTTCAATAGTGGATCAATATCCAACATAAATAAGTCATTTTAAAATTTTCAGAATTTAATTGATTTGTTAAAGTACACATGAATTAGTGGTTAAATAGGAGTTCTGATTTGTCACCTATTTCCACCCAAAACAATGGTCTGGTTGGAGATTTAAAAACAAACATACAGTAGTGGAACCATTTATTTTGAAATACAGGTTTAAAATCAAAGCATTTAATTTCTCATGTCATTTCCACCAGTGTATCAATATTTCTTTGTGATGATTGAGAATTGAAGGGAGACTAGATTGAGATATGAAGGGAGACTAACTTGGACAAAAATAGAAATTAGGTTTGTGATGAGATATTTTGTATCCTGGTACAGATTAGACTTTTACTGTGATTTATTTATTCTTGTAATATTAGGTGAGATTAAAACCAATAGCCTGTTCTAATGTTGTCTAATTATTTGTATTGTATCAAATTTGAATATTTTACTAAAGTTACTGCAGACTTTAGAACATATGGAAAACAGAGTCATGGACTGATTTGACTTTGATCAGTTTGGGAATGTAACTACTGAGTATATGTCAATCCCAAACTAATCAACCTTAAGCTTACAGGTGTCAATTTATTTTGAACTCCTTTTAATTTGTCATGGATATTGCTTTGGAATTAGTTTTTATAATGTATAGAGAATACAGGGACAGATAAGACTTATAATTCATTTCAAAAGTTTAAGTTAGTTTGAAAGCACAACACTTTCCTTTCCATTTACAATTAATTGCTTAAAATCGTAAAATATTTATTGCATGAACAGCAGAAACTTCAAAGAGTGCTCCTATATAGAGGAGACAATTAATTGTATTAATTATTGATGTTATATCATCATATGCCATGATATCACATGCTTAATTCATGTATCTATTTATCTTATCTTCATCTGGACCTAAAGTCCATGTTAACTGTTGTAGTTACTTGGTGGCACTCATTTCTCTTTAACTTTTCCTAGGAAATTATTTGTCAGATTTTAATTAAACTTCATAGGAATACTTTGTTTTATTCTGAACTAACAAATAACAGCTTTCAGTTACAATTCCATTTCCAGGTTGGCAATTTTTTTAAGATCTTCTCAGAAACCTTATACCACCCAAGTTGATTAAAATCAGCTGTCATAATAAGCTACACTTTCCTTAACATCTGACTAAACCCGATTAGAAGTCATGTCCACGTGAACCCATGATCAGCCAATGAAAATGTGCTGACAAAATCTTGACGACACATTGTATGTCCTTTTTCAAACATACAACTCTCTGATTGGTTGTTGATGTTTTTAATAATAAGTATTCATATTAGAAAGTTCACCTGGATATGACCTTAAATAGGTCTTGTCAGATGTTAGGGGAGTGTAACATATTATAACAGTTGATTTTAATCAGAATGTATCACACCAAAAGAGGTACAATATACTTCATTTGGTTCACAAATCTGACTCCAGTATGGCCACATTTAGCAAGAATAGTTTCTGATTGGCTGAATATTAGTATAAAAACATCTCAACAGAAACTGCCAGCCCAATTGATCTAAAACTGTTTTTGACATAAATGTACTTTAACATTGATTCTTATGATAAATATGTCTCAATAGTCTTCTTCTACATATACAGAACATCTTTAGAAGAAACTTGGCAGGAATGTTCTTTGTATGGTACTCTATATACAAAAATGTACTGTCGTACCATATTGAAAAATGTATAGAAAGCTTCTTAGCAGCAACTGCCAATTTGATTGAACACAAATGAAGCATAATATTTAGGATTGTTTCTTTAAGTTCGTGGCGATCAGCTCTACTAGTAGAGAAAACGAATGTTATCCTACAAGATATTGATAAACTTAAGCACTGATTGCTCAAGTTAGATGTTAATGTAACAACCCTGCCCCTAACATTAAATAACCTTGTGTATTACCATGGTAAGTATAAAGATTATTATTTAATTATCTTTGTAGTTGGGTTTTAATTGAATATTAATTGATTTATTTTCGGTAAGTTTTAATTAGTTTATTTTGTCTTTATAGGTAAATTTTAATTGTTTATTTATTTTCTTTTTAGGTAGATTTTGAATAGTAATGAACAAGAAATATCCAAATAAGGTAAATATTTTTAATTTCTTCAGTTAAATAATTGGGTTATGATCAAACATTTAAATGTTCTGGATTTCATGATTTATTGATGCTTACATTCGTCTTCCTAAGGTTTTAGGATTAAATAAAATTCAGTTATATCGTGCTAAATCAATTTTAATGGTAAAGAAAACATAAGTTTGTGGGCCTGGCTCCAAATCTCTGTCAAACTGTGTAACATAAAGTTTTATAGTCTCCATTTGACTCTGTAGGTAACTCACAACAATTTTAAAAAGTTAAATAGAAAAAATCTTTGGACTGATTTTGCTGAAAAATTGCTGAAGTAGCAATAAAGACACATAAACCAAATGCTTAATGCTAGATGAAATAAGTTTTATAGGTTCATCACGACCATTACAATTATATTCTATACATAAAAAACATATATTTATTGAAATCTAGCCATAAAAAAAAATCGTAAAAAAATGAAAATCAAAATGTGGTCATGTTACTTTTTCGTGAAAAATTGAAAAAAATAACTGTATATTTTTCTGTCTCATATTTACATTGTATATATGGTAATGATAATAATAAAAAGATAACAAAAATAATGATAGTGTTACTTAGGTTAAATAGTGAGTAATTATATTTCCTATATAAAGTGAAAAAAAAATACCTTTATATTGATATATGATTAGAAAAATGAATTCTTGCCAAAAATTATGTAAAAATACATATGAACAAGTCAAGCATTTTCATTTATCATAGGACCCGGATGGTTCAATGAGTTGGTAGTTGGATTACCTAACAACTCAATACGACGTGGGGTCGTGCCCGGCTTTGTAAATTACAAAAAAGGGTGCACTTAACTCACAGCCGCAAGTGATAAAGTTGACCAGTTGCTTGCCCATGGTCGATAGTTCTCTCTGGGTACTCTGGCTTATTCCACCACTATAACTGGTCGCCATGATATAGCTGAAAGATTGCTGAAAGTGGCATTAAACACAAAAAAATCAATCGAATCATTTATCATGATTCCTGTTGATTTAACTAACTTTATATGATCAACTGTCCTTTTTTTAGCCAATATCCATAAAAAAATTACTTAGTAACAGATTTTGCATACATAATAAAGTTGTGCAACATAATAGGCAACAGATCAAAGAATGTTCTTCAGCTGGCCCTAACCCTAATCCTCTATACAGTCTTTGCCTTAATTTTTTTCACCTACATGCCTGAAAGCCAAAATTAGAAAAAAAAATTATATTTATTCTAACAAATTCTTTCATAATTTTCATTTGTCCGAATCCAGTTTTATTTGTCCAAGACTTCAGGCAAACGGGTTAGTGCAAAGACTGCTATATACATTTTGTACATTTACATACATTTAAGGAATAACAGTACTGTATTTGAAGAGTTGAAGGTGTCAATTGTGGATTTGACAGTCGTAAAATGGATATTTGCGACCGTCAAATCTACAATTGACACCGACAACTCTTCAAATACAGTACTGTTATTCCTATTCTTATGAAATTCTCCCAACGTGTACACACTAGTTTGAAAACATACAAATAAATGACGAAATATATGCACTTTTCAAATTCCTTCCGCTAAAGAAATAGTAATGTAGTTGTTTAAGGATCCGCCATCTTGTAAACGTGAAATCCTACATGTCATATGTACAATAATAAACAAAAATAATTAAAATGCCTACCTTGAAAACTTATTTTAGTTAAATTCTATCTAAATTGAAGCGCATACAATTACATGAAGCCAAATAACGTCTGGTCTTTACATTTTAAACTGGAAGTATTCATATGACGTCACTTTGTTTATGTGTCAAAGTCGTTCAACAATATTTCCCGGAATTTTAATTTTTGTGATATTTAGACCCAGGGATATGCAAGAATACATTTTTATGTTCAGTATTGCATTAGAATGGACAGTAAACTCAATTTGTGACCATCAAATCTCCAATTGATGCCGTGAAATTTTTAAATACAATACAGTTATCTCCTAAATAGGTAGTCAGCATCAAATTCATTGTCAGAAATATCTGGGTCAGCCATATTGTTTATAAACAAGTGCATTCAGCGTAGGAATATAGAATTTCTTCAGGCATGTCAACTGCAGATTTGACAGCTCTCGATAGCCAATGTCAATGAAAATTCGCATTACATTATAATTGCAATAGAATTTGTTATGATTATGTATTAAAAGCTTCATATTTCAATGATTGCTTTGTTTTATAGGATAGTTCACCAATAAGAAAGAAATCAAGATATGAAAAGTTTCACAAGTTGTTTAAAGCTGTGCCATCAGAAGAATATCCCATTGACTGTAAGTTTATACCACTCGAGCATTAGTGCTTGTTTCTGAGTCATCTAATCTACTGTGAGTACATGTATGGAAATTTATTTATTACAGTAATGTGACATTGGTGAATGAACAGCAACAAATAACATGACGGTGTGTACAAAACGTAGCCCTCCTTAGAGTATTATACAAATTTGCTAATTTTGCACAAAAATAACACCAAGAACATCGATGATATAAACCTACAACAAAATAATGGTATACTGTAAACAAAATCATCATTTTTATCGAGAATTTTTTTAGATATTCCTGATTATTTAAATTTCATCCTTGTATAGGTCGATGTGGACGTGTTGAGGAATAAAAATATTGACCTATCGTCCGTAAAATACTGTACTCAAAATAAATCTTAAAGAGTTCAAATGATAAACTAGGCATAAATTATAGAACATCAGCCTTGGTTTCTAAATGACAAAACATCTTGTTAAGGTAGATAAAAAAAGATTTTTTTAATGCTTCTGAAATACAATGGAAAGTCTCATATAAGCCCAACAATTGTATAACCCCCTGGATAATTTTTGGAGGAAAAAAGCCAGGGCTTATATACTGCTGCAAATTCTGTACACAATTCTTTGGAGGTTAAATTTAATCTTGTCTTATTTTGCTGCCATTTTGTTATCAAGTTTCCAGTTTATTCTACCATCAAACAGGAATAACGTGGTATGGTGTCTTCTGATAGCTTTGTTATCCATTGTTTATTTGTTTTTCAGATTTTTCTTGTGCCTTCATTGGAGACATACTATTACAGGGACATTTATATATCTCCCAGAATTTCTTCTGCTTTTACTCAAAGATCAGAGGACGGGGTAGACTGGTAAGAAATATAGTTTACAAAAACAGTGACTGCTGGATCATGATAACATGTGTAAACAGTTACCAATACAGTGACTGCTGGATCATGATAACATGTGTAAACAGTTACCAATACAGTGTCAAGATAGCTTTGTACGTTAGTTAGAAAAGTTACATACTACTTGTTATTAGCTCTCCTTATCCAAATGGTCAATATGAGCTATTATTATACCTTACATGATATTTTACTATGTAAAAGTAATAAGACAATTTAGATGTTTAACAGAAAGTTTGCTGATGAGGGAGCCAACCGGGTGAACAACCCAAAGATATATAATGTAGAGGGCAACAATAGAATGTAGCCCGGTCTACAACCCCTGACAACTGGAAGTGTTTTGAAAATGTGGGGGTTTTTTCAGTCCGGTTCCGTAATTGTATTTTCTATACCGTTTGTCTTCAGCAAAACAAAACATTAAAGTTGTAAACTTCTAAGAGTAGTTTCAGTATAACAAAATAATTATTGCCTTCAAATGAGGTGAACATTATGTTGTCAACCCTGGAGAAGTTGAAGTGGAAATCAACAACCATCCTCGGGTTGACAACTTTCGATGTTCACCTCATATGAAGGCAATAATTGTATATTGTCATCTCTGTGTTTCTATCCTTTCAATCTTACTACATACAGACGTATATCCAAAAGTTTATTGGTAGAGTTTCTTATGCATGTCAATGTACATGTTTCTTTTCAAATATTAGCACACTGAGAGTAAAATAGGGGAACAAATTTGATTTCTTGAGAACCAGTCCTTTTTATTCAAAGGGAAATGTAGAAAGTAAAATTCTAGCCAAGTTCCAACAATATATCTTTTGACTCATGGTTTGGTGAATTGATTCCAGGGGGAGAGGGGCTTGCAGATTGTGTGTGTATTTAATCTTGTTTTAGTGCTATAGCTTGTTTATTCCTTGACAGGTGTAAACCAAATTTAGAAACAAATTATATATGAACAATATTATTATCGAGTTTAAAAACCACAATTTTCATTATGAATTTTAAGAGTTGTGCACTATAAAGATATAGCAAAAAATGAGAAAATGTTCTTGCTAGCAAACTAACAAAATATTACCTTCGCAGATTGCTTCAAGCCAAGTATAAAGAATATTTCAGACGATTTAAAAAAACATAATTTTTCATTTTCATGAAGAATTTTTATAATATATGGAAACTTATATTATGCATCTCTGATGCTTTTAAGATTTTTTTTTTTTTATAAACAGTGAAAATAGAAATAGCAAATTTGACATAAGGAATGATACTTAGGTTTAGATTCAACTTTGTACATGTCATGACTAGGTTCTTATAATGTCCATGCACTGAGGGCTCAAATTTTGAACTAGGCTATGATGGGGTGATTGTTTTAAAAATAACTTTCTTTACCAGGTCAGCAGTACAAACTAACGTGAATCTTTTCTTTATAGTAATTCTCATTATACCTATTACTATATAAACATTGTTTACAAGACCTTGATTTAAATTAGATTGTATTTATTGTGTATTATAGTTGTATTAATCCATCAAAAGAAGTTAAATATTTATAAACCCTGCTTTACAGTAAATGGCCTGATTTTAGCAGGGATAAGGTTTTATAATCAAGTTATTCCAAACACCTGTCAGTCAATCTTATTAAAGATTTTCACTTATAAACACAAATAGAGAAGAATATCCATTAATTTATATAAAGACAAATAAATAATTACCTCAATAAGTTTAATTACAAATGTATGAAAAGGGAGTTCGAATATTGTGACTCATTTACTCCCCCCTGAGCAAATGAGCTTTGTATATAACAGGGACCCCACACATTTAGGTACGATGGGCTGCTTAGGTAACTGTAAAAACAGGTGATCTGAATAAAATATATGTTGAAAAAAAATTATATATAGACAGATGTAAGGGGGAAACAATTCACCGTATGTACTGAAATCGCGATTATTTTGGGGACTGATGGTTCATGATACGTGGAGGCTGCTTACGATACAAGCGATATGATGCTCTTTTTTTTTTTAGAGAGAAAAAAAGTAGTGTTGAACTTCCGTTTTCTTCTTTTGGTGATCATTTTTGAGAAAAGTGAATCGATTAATTTACGCTTTTAAAATTAATTAATCAAATATCAAATATTTATAATTTCCGCTAGTACGTTAGCGACCTCATAAAAAAAAACATGGCAGCACCCATGTCGAGTGAAGGAATAGTTACAGTTTCCTATAAAACGTATCGTGATACGTATTGTAATACATATCAAATATCGCAATACATATCGTTTGTGGAAAAAGTGTATCATTTCACCTCTAGACAGCTGCATTAAGTTAAAATATCTGCATGATTTCTTACAGTAGAATAAAATTACAACTGACTTTTTGATTGATTAACTGTTTTATTAGCTTGGTAACACAACTAACAGTAAATAATATACATGCACATGTATATATACAAATGCAGTATGTGAAATAGGTAGATTTCTACATCACATTTCAACATGAACATTATTGTATTAAATGTTTTCTTTAGGAAAGTAATTTCTATTTCTCTCTTGTCTTAATTGTTTTCCTTACCTGCCAAAATGTCACTGAATGCAAAACATATCAATCACAATTGTACAAATTCTCAGGATACATGGAGTCCAAGGCCTGGGCCTGAGGGTCTATGGGGTCCAAGGCCTGGGCCTGAGGGTCTATGGGGTCCAAAGATTAACATAAAAATATTAAAGTTTCCAGAAATTTATGCCCCAAAGTCAATGATCTCAAATACCTTATGAAAGTTTGTCAGTAAAAGAAGAAACCATATTGTGTATCCTATTCTGATGTATCACTGTACTTCTAGGATAAACATAGATTATCTAACGGCTAACTGGTTACAGGCACATTTGTACTTCCTAGCTTTTTGGTGAGCTGATTAAAATGACAAATTAGGAGATAACTGTATTGTATTTGAAAATTTCATGACATAAATTTGAGATTTGATGGTCACAAATTGAGTTTACAGGCGACGTGTTAGCGGAACCAGTAAACAGATATTTGCAACCATTAAATCGACAATTGATGCCGTGAAATTTCAAATACAATACAGTTATCTCCATTCTAATGTAATCATGTGTAGGATAGACATACATACATCATATATGTATATTTCCGTATTATTGACCAGATGACATAAGCGGTAATCAGCTAAAATAAAATAAAAATTTCATGCTATTTCAACCGTGGAATTGGTAAAAATGACACCATTAAATCGACAATTGATGCCGTGAAATATTCAAATACAATTCAGTTATCTCCATTCAAAGGTAATCATGTGTATTGCTACATTGTTGACAAGATGACGTAAGCGGCAATCATCTAAAATATCTCATGATTTTAAACCATGGATTGATACCATGAAAATGACAGCATTGTCCAATCACAAACCAGAGATATTACACAACTACATTAGAATGAGAAATATTATACTGTAGATAATAGAAATAGATAAATAATTGGTTTTCCAAATGATATCAATGAAAAATTAATCCAAATGAAATGTATGTGACATTTTTGAATCACACGTTATTGATATGTTATTGATATTGTTGTTTTGACCTTTCAGTTGGAGATCCCCATGAGTCGAGTAATAAGTATAACTAGAGAAAAAACTGCACTTATCATACCTAATGCTATAGGGTTTCAAACAGCTGGCAAAAAGGTGAGTAAAGGGAGGGTGTATGATTCTAATTAAATGCCTTATACAAAAAGGAAAAACAGTTTCTAATGATTTCTCAAAAATTCATATTTAAATTTCTGAGGTATTGTTATTTAAACCATTGTGAAATGTTGTCAAAGAATCCTCTTGATCATTGACATTTGATGACCTATTTATTCTGGTCTCCCAAGAAGATTATTCTTTAGATGTTCAGTACTAATTGATATTAAATCTGTTAGAAGTATAGGTTGTGAAAAATACCACACTTCAAAAATCTAACTGGAAAATCATAGAAACAAAGTTAAAATGGATACTCCTAACATACAGCATGGATACTCCTAACATACAGCATGGATACTCCTAACATACAGCATGACCTCTCACTTTGATAGATTGGTACAAGCACTTCAATAAAAGGTGCTGGTGTTAAACTAAATTTAATGCCCCAAGTAAAATAAATAATTTCAACCCACTAGATCTTTTTAGTCCCACTTTAAAACGTAGAAGAAATAGTCATCAGAGAACAAAGTTATCTTAGGAATCTTGGTCTATAGTTTTGCATGGAACTTACAATTGATAATCCCCTAATGGAATTGTATGATTTTGTTAAATCTTTTCTGAATATAAATAATCTCTGTGACCATGTGTACTTAAGATATGAAAGATGATGAATAGAAAGTTAATGATGGTCAACAATTCCACCAATACAGTATCAACAAAATCAACCTCAAAATTATTCTCTCACCTCAAATAATTGATTACAAAAACTAAAAGGCCACAACATATGCCAATCTTTTATTTATTAAAAGTCAAGATATTAACATTAGTTTTACCCCTTAACCTTTGATCTTAAAAAAGAAGACAATATAGTCAGACTGTATATAGGAGTTGTTATTTAGAGGTAATACAAGGCAATATAGTCAGACTGTATATAGGAGTTGTTAATTAAAGGTGATACAAGACAATATAGTCAGACTGTATATAGGAGTTGTTAATTAGAGGTGATACAAGACAATATAGTCAGACTGTATATAGGAGTTGTTAATTAGAGGTAATACAAGGCAATATAGTCAGACTGTATATAGGAGTTGTTAATTAAAGGTGATACAAGACAATATAGTCAGACTGTATATAGGAGTTGTTAATTA
>MJUT01009014.1:358327-370356 GCA_002080005.1 Gigantidas platifrons | reverse complement strand
ATTGAAGCTAGGTGTGGCATGTAAGTGTATCTTATGAATGTCTAGGTCAAGTTCGATAATGACCATTTTTCGACAATTTTTACTAGAGTTGTGACCCTTTTTATACCTCAAAATTGTTAAATATTTGGTTTCCAGATGATAACTTGGGAACAAATAGTCAGATTGAAACTAGGTTTGGTATGCAAGTGTATCTCATGGATATCTAGGTCAAGTTCGATAATGATGATTTTTTGACAAATCTAACCAGAGTTACTCCCCTTTTTTTACTTCAAAATAGTCCTTGGGTGGTCCCCTTTCAGAATTATTTAAGTCAGGTGAGTGATACAGGCTCACCTGAACCTCTAGTTTACAGTAGTTTCAAAATTTAATCTTACGATATAACCTTGGCGCCGGGGAACGAGTGGCCAACGGCCTTTTATTTATCCGTTTATTAGCTCACTTGACCCAAAGGGTCATGTGAGCTATTGCCATCACTCCGTCAACATTTCACATTTTAATCTTCTCCTCAGAAACTACTGGGCCAATTGCAACCAAACTTTGGTGGAATGGTCCTTGGATGGCCCCCTTCCAAAATTATGTCCGGTGATCCCAACTTCAAACCAAGATGGCCACCAAGCTGAAAATAGAAAAAAGGGGGGATGAAATTTCAATTGTCTGTTGCTGCTTTAGTATAAGTCAAAATGAGCTCAAATTTTAACTGCAGCTACATGGCAATGAGTAGTTTAACATATATTACGGGTTTTTCTGTGAAAGTTTTCTTTCAGCCGATTTATACCGATTATGCAATTTAGGCATATTTTGATAAAAGATCACATTTAAATCTTCTCCTCTGAAACCGCTGAACCAAATTAAACCAAATCTGACAGGAATGGTCCCTTGGTGGGTCCCTTTCAAAATAGTGTCCGACAGTCCCGCCCTCCATTCAAGATGGTCGCTGTTACTAAAAATAGAAATGTCTTCAATTGTCCATTGCTGCTTTAGTATCCGTCAAAATGAGCTCAAATTTTAACTGCAGCTACACGACAAGGAGTAGTTTAACATATATTATGGGTTTTTCTGTGAAATTTTTCTTTCAGCCGATTTATACCGATTATGAAAATTAGGCATATTTTGTACTCTTCTTCCTTTATTTCAAAAACTATAAGAGATAGATGTTAAATTCAAACTGCATACATGTTCAGCATGTCAAGATCTACCTACCCTGCAATTTTGAAGTAAATCCCATTACCTATTTTGGAGTTGTTGCCCTTTTTTCATCAAATTTTTTAAATTTTAATACTTTTCGTCTGATATTTCACAAACTATAAGAGATACAAGTTAAGTATATATTGCAAAAATATGTAGCATGTCAAGATCTACATACCCTGCAATTTTGAAGTAAATCCCATAACCCATTTTGGAGTTATTGCCCTTTTTTCCATCAAATTTTCAAATTTTTAATACTTTTGTCCTTTATTTCAAAAACTATAAGAGATAGATGTTAAGTTTAAACTGCAAAAATATGCAGCATGTCAAGATCTACCTACCCTGCAATTTTGAAGTAAATCCCATTACCCATTTTGGAGTTATTGCCCTTTTTTCATCAAATTTTTAAAATTTTAATACTTTTCGTCTTATATTTCAAAAACTATAAGAGATAGATGTTAAGTTTAAACTGCAAACATGTTCAGTATGTCAAGATCTATTGAACAAGATGGTCCCTCACAGCTGAACTTAGCTTAACATAGGACCCTATGGGAAATTCACATAAAAATCTTCTTGTCTGGAACCAGTAGCTCAATTAGAACCAAACTTTGATGGAATAGTCATTCGATGGTCCTTTTCCAAATTGTGTCTGGCAATCACGCTCTCCCACCAAGATGGCCACCACAGTGCAGTTGCGTTGTTATTGAAAGCAGCTTTGATCCAGGTGAGCGATTACAGGCTCCTGGGAGCCTCTGGTTTTTTATTTGATTTGATATGAAATATTGCCCAGTTAATATTTCAGACTAGTTGGATAGTGTCTGTTTTATGTAATGCTAATGTTATTGTTGTTTATAGGTTTTGATTGTGAGAAGATGTATGAAGCATTTTCACAGCTCTCTGTCAAGTTTCAAAGGTATGTTTCAATGTTAAGATGGTGAGAAAGGATAGAGAACTGGTCACAGATCTTAAAAATAAACCTAACATAGAAATAATTGAGTTAACTGTTACTAGTCAAACCTTGTAATCAGAGTTCAACTGTACTATTATAAGTTGTATCCTTGGAAACCTTAATGTAAAAAATTAGCCTTCAGTTTAATTTAACCCTAATAAATTGAATAGTCAGGTAGTAAAATCATGTGCCAATTTGTCTTTGACATAATTAGGTTTATCTCTATTCAGTTTGTTGAATAATCAATATGCAAACTTCATATCTGTGGCATACTGTAGTAGGAGTTTTCTGGCATAATCAGTTTTTATTAATTATGCTGATAAAATAGTTCACTTCTATGATAATCTGTTCCTAGGTCAATCACAGGTCACATTTTTACGTACATGGGTTATAATTTGTAAATTTGTTCTTGTGGCATGAATATAGCTGAAATACTACTCACGTGATGTTAAACAACAATCAATCAATCAATCAATCTATAATATTTCTGATAAAAAGCAATGTAGCCACTGTTCCTTCATATTATTACCTAAGTTTTAAATGTAATTACTTTAATGTTAACAATAATTATTACTTAAGTTTTAGATGTAATTACTTTAATGTTAACAAAAAAATTACCTAAATTTTAGATGTAATTACTTTAATGTTAACCAAAAAAAAAACCTAAATATTAGATGTAGTTACTTTAATGTTAACAAACATTTTTACCTAAGTTTTAGATGTAATTAGGCCACCCTTAAACTATTGTTTGTTTGGCATTGCTGACCCACACTATCAGCAGGTGGGTAGGTAGGTAGGGAATTTTTTTTTTTTTTTTTTTTTACATTTGAAAGCTTTGAGCTTCTAAAAGGTCTTTGAGAACGTCCTCCCACGTTTCGTCCATATAATAACTGAAGATCTTATTTTTGGAAGTTGTTGCCATGCAACATACTTCCTATGTTGTCACCCAATTCAATAGACAAATAGCAAAATCAAAGGCATATTCAGAAAGGAAACAAGGTGTAAATTGACAATATAATCCATCTAGCACAATAGCTGTTCATGCTTATCATCACTATTTTTATAGTTTGGAACAAATATTTATACTAAATAATTAATTTCAATCTTTAGATAAACGGGGAAACGACATTTATTTGCTAAAAAGATCTCACTGCGCGTAAATATACGATTCTACTTTCATTTTATGGTTACGTAACCAAACATTGGTTTACCTTCCACCGAATCGACTGTCCGGTGTAAGATACAAGGTTTGTTGTATAAAAGAGCCCTGTTTGATCTCCAATTTGTCCATAATTTATTTTGATTAAAACTAAAGTGAAATGCCAGATCAAAACTCTTTTATTATTTATCATTCCATGGTTTGATGAAGTTCAAGGACATTGACAAAAACGAAAATATCAATGAAATATAAGAAAAAAAATCGCCGCGAACCGGACACGCAAAGATTATCGGATATCAATTTGGCACCAAATTTAAACATGTCTTTTGTGCAAAATACGATAGAGAACTTGATTTAGGTTTTTAGGAAATATTGAAACCTTTGAAATAGACAAATATTACAAGCTTTTTCCTGATTAAGACAAATGGTTGAAAAGATCCACTATTTTTTTTTTATTTCTCTGTGAATTTAAATAAAATACTTTGCTTTATTTATGTTAAAAAAAATCTACAAAATGTTTACTTCAAAGCAGATTTTTTGTAACCTATTTAGGGAAGCCTTCTCTTAAGTTCCAAATATTATAAATAAGTATGCATTAAATGACTATAAGTTTTAGAAAAATTAGGACACAATTGACTAATTGAATAAGTGCCTTTCAGGACGAAAGGCCTGATGAATTTATATGAGTTAGGTAATTTGACCGTATAATAAAATTCAGCTGAAACCCTGTTATAGCATCCAAGCAAGTGGAGGACCAAGTCAAGGAAATGAATGAGCACAATTTAGCTATGGAGGAAATGTCAAGTAGTGAAGACAAATGTCACCGAGTCGACCAATATATGGGGCAGATTATGATACTGATAGTGATGATGATGAAGATTATGGGGATGAGGGAAGGGTTTATAGGGTTATGTGTAGGGAGGGAATAATTGAAGAATAAAACATAACAAACTGCTTTAGTTGAATGCTTTATTAGTCAACAACACCAAAAAAAATGTTATTGAAATATTTGGGCTACCAGTTTTCAATTTGGGCCAGTGATAACATTACTTTGCCTCCATCCGTCGTCAATCAACATTTTCATATTTGAATTTTCTCTCATAATTTTGAGCCAAATTGAACCAAACTCGACATATATGTTCCTGATGGTACCTTATGATGTATGTGTTGTTGGTGCAACTCGTATATTCAACATGGCTGCCAGAAGCAGATAATGCGTTCTGATGACCATAATCTACAAAAGAACTGTTTGCCAGTTAAAATGTTACAAGTCTAGCTAGCAAACTGTTATCACCATACCTGCCCCTAATAATGTACAAGTGAACTTATGACGTTACTTTGCCTCCATCCGTTGTCAATCAACATTTTCATATTTGGATTTTCTTTCATAATTTTGAGCCAAATTGAACCAGATTTGACATATATATGAACAAAGTATGTGTTATTGGTGCAACTCATAAATTCACAAGGCTACCAGGAGCAGATAATGTGTTCTGAAGACCATAAACTACAAAAGAACTGTTTACCAGTTAAAATGTTCTGTATTTCTGTTGTTTGGATGATACTCGGATGGTCCCTTATTAAGTAATTTTAAGTTTTTGACATTTGACATTAGTAAAGCCTTTGACCGGGTATGGCATAAGGGATTATTGTTTAAACTAAAACAGTATGGAGTATCGGGCAATCTTTTAGTATGGTTTGAAAGGTATCTTTCTGGATGGTCCCAACGGGTGGTTTTAAACGGGTCAAATTCCGAGTGGAAGACTATAAATGCAGGGGGTTTCCCATGGCTCCATATTAGGACCTCTTCTATTTTTAAACGATCGAACGGAGTGAGATATCGTTTAATGCTAGCGCTCATGCATGAGTAATACAAACCGGAAGACACTGCCTTACACAACATGTGTCGCAACTTTCCGCCCGGACAAAAATATAGTCCATATATAGAGTCAATTGTAAGAGGATGAGTAACTTAAATATCAGAAAGTGCATGCATGCAACATTCATATATTATAAATCTCCCTTAAAATCGGGTACTTATATGCACGTTTGCTCATCTATCAGTATTTCTTTGTTGCAATGCAGATTTTGTGGATGGATATTTCAATATCTAGAAATTGATATTTATACCCTCCGCAAACAAAGTTTGGAGGGGTATATAGGTTTCATCCTGTCTGTCTGTCCGTCTGTCCGTCTGTCTGTTTGCATAGAGGGTACATGGTTTGTCCGTGCAACTCCTCCTACAGTTTTTCTGCTAGGAAGTTTTTATTTTGCAGATCATTTGTACATATATCAAAGATGTGCATGTGGTAAGGATTTTGATTTTTGTGCATTTTTACCAAAAATATAGATTGTTGAACTTAGTCATTTTTTGGTGAATTTGGCAAAAAGGGTACATGGTTTGTCCGCGCAACTCCTCCTAAAGTTTTTACGCTAGGAAGTTTTTATATTGCAGATCGTTTGTGCAAAAATCAAAGATGTGCATGTGGTAAGGATTTTGATTTTTGTGCATTTTTACCAAAAATATAGATTGTTGAACTTAGTCATTTTTGTGTGAATATGGCAAAAAGGGTACATGGTTTGTCTGCGCAACTCCTCCTACAGTTTGTAAGTTAGGAAGTTTTTACATTGCAGAACATTTGTACTCATATCAAAGATGTGCATGTTGTAAGGATTTTGATTTTCATGAATGTTACCAAAAAATATAGATTGTTGAACTTAGTTATTTTTTTTTATTTGTGAATTTGGCTGAAAGGGTACATGGTTTGTCCGTGCAACTCCTCTTACAGTTTTTATGCTACGATGTTTTTATTTTTGTTGAATGTGATTAAATATTATAATTTGACAAATAATATATTTTCCGTGTAGACTTAGTTTTCAATAATCTTGGACACAGTCAGAGTGAAGCGGGGGGTATTAGTCCCGCTATGCGGACAGTTCTAGTTTTACTATGTAAGAGACTTTGATTTTCGTATTGCGTCTGAAAATTGACATTTGAACAACAAAAAATGCGTGTGGATATTTCAGCAAGTGTACAAAAATTGTACCTTTCTACTTTTGTCCTGTTCCGAAATGTGTGTTTTTTGTTTTTAATTTTAGAATAAATTTTAAAACAGTCTATTTATATCCTACGCTGCTGAATTCAACTGATTTGTCACTGTCGTTAGTTCTCGACCATCGTAGTTTTGTTCAGGACTGGGAACCAGTGCTTTAGACAACACGTGTTCTAATGTTTGACGTACTATCTAATGAAAAGTCTAGAAAATCCCAAAGAGGTTTTGACCTGTTAACCTTGACTCACTGCTGACGTATTTATGTGAACAATACATGCTTTTAAAGTATGTTCCACCTAAAAATAAACATGAAATGAAAGTAGCAACCGGCAAACAAACTTGGACACAAATAATGAAAAAAAACCTGTATAATACTCCAGTAGGTGTCCGTAAATGGATGAGGGAATTCCGGGAATTGAATGTTGATGTTGGCTTCGAAAACAAAAAAGATGAAAATGGAAAGGACACGGATGTTGTCTTCGGAAGGCTATATATATATATATATATATACAGTGGGAGCGCCAACCACCATTTCCGTACCTCCACTCATGTTACATATTGTCCACAGATTCAAGGGAGAATACTCCAATATTGGTATAGATGGCGCTCGCGACGCTTCACGTCATTTATTTGTTTACGTTACATGTGTGTGGTTTTTTATGAAATAAAGTAGAAAAAATAATAAACTATGCATATTTTTTTAAGTTGTTGGTATCTTAAGTATGTTTACTATATGATTGAATCGTACTGATCATTAACTGTGAAATGTATATCTTATAATCGGCTTTGAAAATCGGAAATTACTTTGTTGTTTTAGGAATAAAATTATGGCGGGTAAATACCCTGGGCTAATTATAACTGACTATTAAGCATCCTATTGGTTGTTTAAATATAAAATGATCAAAAATAGATATGAAAAGGATTAGAGATTAAAAAAAAATGCATAATTACCCATCATTCATTGCAAATATGCTAGAGAGGCTGTGTGTAGAAAGGTTAAAATCTATGTTGTTTACATCGAGACGCGACTAGAGAAAACGGTTTTATAAGATCTTTAACTCACTTTAAATGTTTTTTATTTGTTTTACAGTGGATCTGGATTCTGGATACATTCATATTTAACAATTGTTCAGTTATTTATATATATTTTTAGAACAATTACACCATAATTTCCATAAACAACTCAAGAATGGCAAGATGTGATCAAGTAAATGGTCATGTACACTGTTTTGTGTTTATGATTTTGTTTAAGTTTTATTTCCGTCTTGTTTATTATTGTAATGAAGAAAGATTGCTTCACTTCCAGTTCCATAGCCAAGCTTTTTGTGTAATTTCTTGAGCAACCTAATGATCAAACAAACAAACAAATGCTTTAAATTGTCAATCAAGATGCCCACAATGTCAACCAGCAGTATAATCAATAAAAATCACAGTATACAATTGATTCACATAATATTTTTTTCATTGGATAGGACAATACAAAAAAAATAAAAAAAAATCATGTACAAACTACAGTACAGGTACAAAATATAGCAGGTACAGGTACTTGTCTTTAAGACATGAAATATAACTTTATTAGAAAAAAAATTATGCACCCCTATAAGGCTATATCATTTTTAAGACATATATTTTTATATTTTGTATTTAAAAAAATATGCACCCAATAATATATCATTTATGACATGCAGTATAACTTAACTGAAAAAAATATGCACAATTACATACTATATAACTTTACTAAAAAAAAATATGCACCCCTACATACTAGATATAACTTTACTAAAAAAAAAAATGCACCCTACATGCTATAAGTATAATATGTGGGGGTGCATATTCTTTTAAATAAAGTTGATAGAGGTGCATATTTTTTTTAATAAAGTTATATATATGGTGTCTTAAAGACAAGCCCATGTGGTCACAGAGGAGTATGCAGATGTCGAACTGCCACAAAGTCCACCCAGACACAAATCCTGAGCCTTTTAAATAGTCATTGTGGTCAAGAAGACATATCTAAAGGTTATGTCCATCTCATTCAGAAAAAGTTGGATGATATTGAATTTTATGAGTTTGTGCAAAAGACTTGCAGATATGTCCGATTTTTCTTTGTATTTGTAGGAAATGTGAAAGAAAATTTAAGCATTTTTTCTAGGGTACTGGAGGAAAATTATAATCATGCTTCTTTCTTAAAGAAACTGTGAAAATGTCAGTTGCCCCCTCAGAAAAAAATGTGTGTCTTACACCATTTTGATATTATTTGTGATAAAAGAGGAGATCACAGCACTGATATTGATCCATTTTTATTTGGAAAGAAATTTGACATTTCCATTTCAGGTAAATATGCAGAACAAAATGAATAAGTATTCACAGATATATTATGTCATGTCCACTATAATGCCCTAGATAATTTGAAAAAGGAAAAAGAATGTTTTGTATGAAACATCTTCAAGGACTACAAGATATATTTCAGTTTAAAAAGAAAATGTGGATATCTTTTTGAAACATTTAAAATTTGAGTTAAATTTTCATACAGATATTCAGGGATGTCATTAGAAGCCGGCAACCGGCGAAAATCTCCGGTAATTTCAGCTGTCGCCGCCGGTAACAGGGAAAAAAGTCACAATATATTTTTTCCACATTTACTATACCTCGTAAAGTCACAGTACATTGTATGTATAATGAGTGACTTTGTCCATTACCCAGGTTATGGTGTTTATCGCCACTTTCAATATTTTTTCGGTGATATGGTGGCTTTCTGTTTTATCATTACAATATATTTCAAATTTGGTTTCATTCTGATAAATAATAACATTTGATCGGCACATACCGTTCACACTTATTACCTAATAACCAGGACCAATATTAATTTGATCTTTGAACTTTGCAAATTGATAACTGGTAAACAAATAGGGACCCATCAGCTTCCCAAAACGCAAATATTTATTTCCCCCATAATTTCTCTAATTTTTCCATTTTTGTCGATTTCCCAACTTCTTAAATTATTTTATTTTTCGACTATTAGTTATTTAGATTGTTGGGAGAAAATAAATAATTTATTTAGTGATGGAAATCGAGAGAAAATCATATCGAGTCGGCTTTTTATTTTT
Organism: Gigantidas platifrons; assembly: GCA_002080005.1. NCBI lineage: Eukaryota > Metazoa > Mollusca > Bivalvia > Mytilida > Modiolidae > Gigantidas > Gigantidas platifrons. The sequence continues at coordinate 360,906 of MJUT01009014.1, read as the reverse complement.
GTAGCTTTAGGTAAGTATGGATAAGAAGTGCCAAACGAACGTCGGAAGTATGTAAATATTACAGAAACAGGTACATGTTTTGAGATTTAAAATTTGTTTTTCTTTCTTTCTTTTAAAGAACTGGCGCCCGTTTCACTAAAGGTCGTAGGTCGGAAACGTCTACAGACGTAAATGCACTCTTTAAGAGCTATCACCGATATGATCCAAGTTGTCTTAACATACGGGCCAACTAGTCCTCGCTTACGGGCCGACATGTCTCGGTCCAAGTTGTCCGCGGGCCGAGTTGTCTGGCATCCATGCTTAGCCGAGAAATATAAAGACTAATTGTATAATGTTTGCTGTGATCCGACCAGAGATCTGACTCACGAATATCTATCCCGTAATTTAATTGACAATAGCTTTGAATTCAATTACAATTTGTACTAATCTACCAATCAATACAATTAGTAGCTTCTTGGTAAACACATGTGCGTACTTGACAAATTAACATAACAAATAATAAGACAAGCTTAAAATAAAACCAAGTAATATATTCCTTTTAAACCATATAGTCGTGTATATAACGGGATATAAATAATTGTTCATACAAAAGACAAGGTATTTTATTTAAACCTAATAAATTATCAAAGTAGATCGAGATCAAATACAATGAACAGGATATCTGTGTAAATCCTGTGGTCTTTTTTCATTGTACACATCCCAGATGCATGCCAGATATGTAACATTGCTGATGTCAAAAATGTCAAAACTTTGCCAAGCACATTCTTAAGTACCATAAATTAAGGCTAAATTGTGACAATGCCGTCTTTTGAGGTATAATTCGTAATTGGATAAATATTTCACCGCATGCCAACATTTTAATTATCTTTCTTTATGATGGTTTCTTTTTAAAACATTAATATTATAAAAATTAAAAGACGCTTTTTCTTAATTAGAATTTATTCTTTTTTTATGAGTAACAATAAAACACGGAGCCCGTTAACTGACATGATAAATATTTTTATGACGTTATATGAAATAGTATTTGGCATAAACTAAATTAACAAAATATCTATAAATGAAATAAAAAAAATTCTTATGTCAGAAAACGGGCTCCGTAAACTATTTCGCATAAACGAAATTAAAATTATCACGTCAGTTACTGGGCTCCACAATAAAGCAACATATTAATATGCATTTAGCTTCTTTTTTTTTTTTTTCTTTTATATTTCAGATGAGTGCGTTTTCATCGCATATTTGTGTATACATGTAAACAAAGTAATATAATGTGTAGTTGTTGTGTATGACCTCACGGAAACGGCCTTGTAGGCTTTTATTCATTACAGAAACTTTTAAAATTATGTTTTTTTTGTTTCCAATCGATAATTTGAGTGCGCAGGTGCTAAAGGTAGATATATACCGACTTATAGTATACTGGTTGACGCACAGGCACTCGATGTTCAATGAATAAAATGTAGGGTCAATATGGAAAAAAAAATAGTGTCACTGTTATATAATAGGCCGTCATATTAGAATATTCAATTATTCTTAATTATATGAGTGTCTGGATTACTGTTCAAACTGTGTCTGGAGGGCTCTCAGAGGAAGTATCTTCTTCACATTTTGAAAATTGTGTTTGTTAAAAAAGTATTTTAGGAAGCAAATTTGATGCCAGGAGATGGCTAGAATGCAGGATTTTGCACCATTTATCCCAGACCCCCTGCCGTAAATACCACCTCGCTGAGTAAGGTGGGAGATTGGCTTTGCCAGTCTATTCATTCTCCTATAACTTTTATTTTTTCTCCTACAACTCAAAAAATTAATGACATCCCTGATATTGATGTTTCAGTAAAGATATTTTGTTGTCTCATATGATATAAGAGTTTTAACTCATTTTGTATGTCAGATACAGGAGAGGAAGTTATGTTTCAATCTTTTCAGTACATAAATACATGTTTACATAGGTATAATTTTTATGATTCTGTTTAACAGGATAATGTAGACCTTTGAATGAATTCTTTATTTGCAAAAGGCACATACATGCTATAGCAACATAAATATATAAATGAAAAAAAAAAAAAGAAAGGGATAACAGAGAACAATATGACAAAGTTAATTGTATATAAGATATAATTTCTAATCTTAATTTCCAAGCTGAATTCAAAGATCAATAAAACCTAGGTTACATTACAGCTAGATCTTTTACATTTGACACCATTTTTTTTAACCTTTATTTGCCTCAATATAAGCAAGAGCTTATATATTTCATATACTATTGGAGGTTTTGCAGATAAAATATGATACCAATATTTCAAAATTATATGGTGTTTATACATACAGAAGAAAATGACCAAGTTCACCATATAAAAAAAGGCAAAGGAAATAAGTGAATTTATTGCAGAATTATTTTTTGAATGGAAAAGTTATTTGTTTCCATTCTGCCTTTGATTTCAAATCTGTGTGAATGCTAGTCATTCTGTCTTTGTTTTAAAATCTGTGTGTGAATGCTTGTAATTCTGTCTTTGTTGTAAGATTTCTGTGTGAATACTTTTTACAAGTAATTCTGTCTTTGTTTTAAAATATTTGTGAATGAATGGTAT
>MJUT01009014.1:297069-344291 GCA_002080005.1 Gigantidas platifrons | reverse complement strand
TGTTATCTATGTAAGGCTGTGACTTCTTATATTGTTATCTATGTAAGGCTGTGACTTCTGATATTGTTATCTATGTAAGGCTGTGACTTCTTATATTACACATTTTACTCAGCATTAAAATTTCTAGTTCTTTTATTATGTTGTCTATTATTGATCAATATTTTTCTCATATTCCTCTCTAATAAAAGTGCACCTCTTTTTGGTAGAGGTAGGATTGTGAACGTATGGTAGTTAGATTTACAGCTACCTGTGCAATCAGTGCCTATCACCACTATTATTAAATGATAAGGAATTTTGCTTTTTTCTGATTGGCCTAAACAGCATTTTCTCAACTCTACCTCAGAGTGAGTATACCTCGCGTGAGGTATATACGGGCTTGCCCACTGACCAACCAAAGCCAAGATGTCAAGTAGTGTCGACCAATCAAATTGCATCTTACTCATTCATAAAATTTTCAAAATTTTCAAAAAATTTCAAAATTATAAAATAATTTTTTTTTAAAGTTCAAAATTTCAAAAATTTCAACAAAATTCAAAATTTCAAAAAATTCAAAAATTTCATAGATTTCAAAATTTTCAATAAATTTCTAAATGATAAAATTTTCAAAAAGTTTCATAAATTTCAAAATTTTAATATTTAAATAATAATATTGAAAAATGATAAAACAATTCTTAAGTTTGAAAAATTCCTTATTATTAGCTCACCTGACCCGAAGGGTCATGTGAGCTATTGCTATCACTGGTCGTCTGTCTATGTCGTTAGCTTTTTGCATTTTAATCAACTCCTCTAAAACTACAGGGCCAATTTGAACCAAACTTTGGTGGAATGGTCCTTGGGTGGTCCCCTTTCAGAATTGTGTCCGACAATCCCCCCTGTCTACCAAGATGGCTGCCGTTACTAAAAATAGAAAATTCAGCAAAAAATCACTTAAAAATTATCTTCTCTGAAACTGCTGGGCCAATTGGGCCCAAACTATAGTGTAATGGTCTTCAGATGGTCCTCTTTGAGAATTGTGTCCGACGACCCCGTCCGCCAACCAAGATAGCCGCCGTTACTAAAAATAGAAAATTTGGCAAAAAAAATCACTTAAAAATTATCTCCTCTGAAACTACTGGGCCAGTTGGGCGCAAACTATGGTGGAATGGTTTTTAGGTGGTCATCTTTCAGAATTGTGTCCGACGACCCTGGCCGCCAACCAAGATGGTTACTGTTACTAAAAATAGGAAATTCAGCAAAAAATCACTTAAAAATTATCTTCTCTGAAACTGCTGGGCCAATTGGGCCCAAACTATGGTGGAATGGTCTTCAGATGGTCCTCTTTCAGAATTGTGTCCGACGACCCCGGCCACCAACCAAGATGACCACCGCTACTAAAAATAGAAAATTTAGCAAAAAATCACTTAAAAATTATCTCCTCTGAAACTGCTGGGCCAATTGGGCCCAAACTGTGGTGGAATGGTTTTTAAGTGATCCCCTTTCAGGATTCTGTCCGACGACCTCGGTCGCCAACCAAGATGGTTGCCGTTACTAAAAATAGAAAATTCGGCAAAAAATCACTTAAAAATTATCTTCTCTGAAACTGCTGGGCCAATTGGACCGAAACTATGGTGGAATGGTCTTCAGATGGTCCTCTTTCAGAATTGTGTCCGACGACCCCAGCCACCAACCAAGATGGCTACCATTACTAAAAATAGAAAATTTAGCAAAAAATCACTTAAAAATTATCTCCTCTGAAACTGCTGGGCCAATTGTGCCCAAGCGATGGTGGAATGGTCTTTAGGTCATCCCCTTTCAGAATTCTGTCCGACAACCGCGGCCGCCAACCAAGATGGCTGCCGTTACTAAAAATTGAAAATTCGGCCAAAAATCACTTACAAATTATCTTCTCTGAAACTGTTGGGCCAATTGGGCCCAAACTATGGTGGAATGGTCTTCAGATGGTCCTCTTTGAGAATTGTGTCTGATGACCCCTGCCGCCAACCAAGTTAGCCACCGTTACTAAAAACAGTGCGTGAAACTAAATTTTGTGGTATCATAAACCAATCTCTATTTTACATAGACCTCACTGTACATTATATACAAGATTAAAAAAATTTGACATAGACCAGCTTGATTTTACATAGACATTGTCTATAGGTCTACCGCTAATTTCGCACACTGTAAAAATATCAAATTTGGCAAAAAATCACTTAAAAATTATCTCCTCTGAAACTACAGGGCCAAACTATGTTGGAATGGTCTTTCGGTGGTCATCTTTCAGAATTGTGTCCGACGACCCCGGCCGCCAACCAATATGGCCACCGTTACTAAAAATAGAAAATTCAGCAAAAAATTACTTAAAAATTATCTCCTCTGAAACTGCTGGGCGAATTGGACCCAAACTATGGTGGAATGGTCTTTAGGTGATCCCCTTTCAGACTTCTGTCCGACGACCCGGCTGCCAGCCAAGATGTCCGCCATTGCTAAAAATAGAAAATTTGGCAAAAAATCACTTAAAAATGATCTCTTCTGAAACCGCTGGGTCAAATGGGCCCAAACTACGGTGAAATGGTCTTTAGATGGTCTACCTTCAGAATTATATCCGACAACCCCGCCCGCCAAAGAAGATGGCGGCCATTGCTAAAAATAGAAGATGCGCCAAAATTCACTTAAAAATTATCTCCTCTGAAACTGCTGGGCCAACTTTGAGCCAGGTGAGCGATTTCAGGCTCCTAGGAGCCTCTAGTTTAATAAAGCAGTTATTGACTTTTAATTTCAGTCTACTCATGACTATGCGGACCTGGTCAATGATTGGTGTCAATCAATCATTGATCAGGTCCGTATAGTCATGAGTAGACCTCATTAAAAGTCAATAATTGTATAAAGTTGTGAGTTCGAACCCTGTTCATGGCGAAGTGTTCTCGATACAACATTATGTGATAAAATTTGTCAATGACTTGCTGTGGTTTTATCAGGGTACTCTGGTTTCCTCTTTCCTCCACCAATAAAACTGACCACCACAATATAGCTGAAATGATTAAGGTTTAAGAAAATATCCTGCATATAAGGTACATAATAGATAAAATTTGTCTGAATGTTCTCTTTATTTGCCCAGTGAAAGAGAAGATTGTATCTTATTTCAATGTAAATATTCTGAATCCAACTTTTGTATTTCAGAAAAATGTTTTGTTTTTTTACAGGACATTATTTTTGATTGTATCAGCCATGGCTTTAACATATAAAATCCTTCTGTTACAAGTCAGGATTGATGCCAGTGATATATGGACACCATCATCAAAAGCTCAATGGAGGTTTGTTGCTGTTTAAATATTGCTATAATGTAAACAAGAAAGGAATGGATGTGTAAGAGAGTATGAAATAAAATCCATTTAAAGCTCTGTTTATATCAATAGTTAAATAACAGTACTTTAAGTACTTTTATTGTTGTGGTTCATCTTACAGGCAGTTAAACAATAACTCATACCTAGAAGTGAGAATGATAATGACTTTAGCCTGTAGATGACCAATATCTTTATATTGTTACCTATAAATGCAACTTCTGCAGCAATTGACTCAGTTATTCAGCTGTAAAAAAGATTTTAATATACAGTTGAATCTGTCGTAATGCTCACCTTGATTGTACTAATTAAATTATCAAATAATTGAAAAGCTATATAATTGATTGATTGGTGTTTAGAGCCAACTTTAGCAATATTTCAGCGATACTTGGCATTCTACATGATTGACTGTAAATCATACAAAGACACTGCAACATTACAAAAAAAGGTGCATAGTTCTGCAATTAATTATTTTCCGGTCACATTACAGACTGGAACTGACAAACTTGATATACCTATCTTGGATAAGTGGTCACTTGTCTTATGTGTTTATTGTGCTTTGTCCGAACTATGACGACTATATACAAGTTTGACTACTGTTAAAGTAATTTTATAAATGCTTTCACCAGATAACTTTTCTTACATCACAACAAAATAAGGTACACAGAAACATCCACAACCTCTCATCAAAAGAAGTGTAAGATCAACTGACAGTGTAGAACAAGATATAGTGAAATAAATTATAAACACTGCTTGTATAAATTCCTGTGATGGTGTAGAACAACATAAAGTGAAATAAATGAAAGACTGCTTGTACAAATCTAGAATAGCATATCTAAAAGATGAAGATTGAAGAATCACAATTATCACATACAGTATTCTTAGAAAGTTTGTGATTTTAAATGTTTTATTATTTCAGAGAGAAGATGTATTCCTCTATTTACAGTCTCCAAAGTCAGTCCCATTTTAGTGTTGTCAAACAAATCAATGAAGTATTGCAATCTAATCTTCAGGTTTTAGAAGAGGTAAAGTACAATCTTACAACTAACTTTAATAATGAGTACTTTTTTTAAAGATTTTTTAGTTGTCAAAAGTTGAAGTCAAATCAGCATAAATACAGGCAAACCTGGCCATGTGGTCACCTTTTTGTCCTGTCATAGAAAATGTCATATGAATATAACCTCTATTAAGAGGTCATCTGTCTTACAACACCACTTTTTAGCTCACCTGACGTTGAACGACAACAGCAAGTTCTAAATAGTCGTCGAACGGCAGAGGAATCTCGGACTAAACAACCACATACTATTACAAAAATGAATGACAACATAAACATGGACAGTACAATAGCAGGGTCAATGAATGACAACATAAACATGGACAGTACAATAGCAGGGTCAATGAATGACAACATAAACATGGACAGTATAATAGCAGGGTCAATGAATGACAACATAAACATGGACAGTACAATAGCAGGGTCAATGAATGACAACATAAACATGGACAGTACAATAGCAGGGTCAATGAATGACAACATAAACATGGACAGTATAATATCAGGGTCAATGAATGACAGCATAAACATGGACAGTACAATAGCAGGGTCAATGAATGACAACATAAACATGGACAGTACAATAGCAGGGTCAATGAATGTTTGTAGTTAACCGACTACTAGCCTGTATGTTTTAGAAAAGAATCAACTGAAAATTTAGAATTAATTCAGATTGATAGAATTAATGTCATGAAAGTGTTTTATTATCTATTACAGTTAAGTGAAGATTTAAAAAAATTAAAAGCTTGGGGATCAGAGAGAAACCAGAGTGAAAAGGAGGAATGCAGTTGATACATACATTCCATTTCAAATGAATAGACTAGTCCAAATCAAAACAAAGACCATTCCATTGTTAATATTAGGGTGGTTTTACACCTTTGTAGACCACATCAGTTCTGTGATGCAATGTTTTTACAAAATTGTTTTATAATGAACAGTTAAGTGCAATATTTTATCATAGAGAATATGTTTAATGTTATTTATCTTGGACAGAAACCATTTTTTTTTTGCGCTTTATCTAAAGTTGATTTATTTTAAGCAGATAATTGTGTGATTGTAATTAACATATCATGTGACACAAACATAGATCAATTGACCAATTGAAGACTTGAGCTGCCGTCCACAATAAGTGTCACATTGATTTTATTTTGTTCACTGTTATAATGGTATGATATGTCAATTGTTTGGTTGTGTGACAAATTCTTCTACATGCTCAAATTTTAAATAATAGACAGAACAAATATACTTAAAAAATTTCAGATAAATGTGTGTACCCTGTTGTTCTGATGTTAAGTCTCCTGATAACACAATTCTTCAAAATTATTAATAAATTGAAGCTGGGAGTAATAAAACATAGGTTGATGTATCTTCCGGATATATCCAGTTAACTCGATCAAAAAAACATGTCGTTTGGAGACTTCTCGAGATTTCGTAAAACTGGAGAAAGACAATGTTCATCGACACTATTTTAATAATAAAGGAAATCATGAGCATCAGATATAAAATCATATATTTATATGGATAAATTTGAATGTAATTTATTTATGGAATAAATAAATATAAAGCTATTGTAGTTATTAACAGTTTTAGGGATTTTCATGGTGATTTATGAATATGTACATTATTTAAAGGTAGTCATTTTCTAGTTGTATTCAAAAGGGTATCCAACATTTTTAGATCTTGAGGGCAGTGTAGCTGAAAAAGTTAAGTTTTTATTACTGAAATTTTCATAAAAATATCTTGATATGTTGCTTAATCATGAAATTAGAGACATTAAGCCAATAATTATCATATTATTTGCATGCACATTTTAACCCAAACCCCTATTCAGTATTTTTGACAATTCATTCTGAACAATTACAACATTCCTCTTGTGAAAAATTACTTGGAATCAAAATTGACTCAAATTTAAATTGGAAAAATCAAATTGATCAAATCTGTTCTAAAATATCATCAAAAATCTACCTTCTTTCAAAAATTAAGAAATATTTAAATCTTGAATCAAGGCAACTTTTTTATTCGAGTTATATTTTGCCTTTAATTGATTATTGCTGTGTTGTTTGGGGAAATTGTTCAAATGAGGGACTAAATCACATTCTTAAATTGCAAAAAAGAACAGCAAGATTGATATTAGATCAAGATCCCATAGCACCATCTGAACCTCTGTTTAAACAACTTGGATGGATGAGTATTGAACAAAGAATCAAATACCATAAATATCTTCTTGTTTCAAAATGTCTAAAGAATGAAGCACCTGTATATTTAAAAAATAAAATCCAATACTTGTCTGATAAAAATCCTTACTCTCTCCGAAATGTTGTAAGTGAAAAATTACAAATCCCAAAGGCAAAAACTGAACTTTTTAAGAAAACTTTTACATACTCTGGACCAAAGCTATGGAATGAACTTCCGTTTTTGATGCGGCAAGCTTCCTCTCATAATGCATTTAAAATAAAAGTTAAAAGTCTCATTTTAAATGATGATGTACCTTAAATTACCATTAAATATTTACTAAATCTTTTTGTGTATACTTATTACAATATATTGCTTCTTGTGTGTAACTTTTGTATAGTGTATTTTACAATGTATGTTGAAATATGTCAATGAGGGCCTCAGGGAAGATTAGTTATTAACTAACTGTGTAACCCTCTATAAATAAAGAATTTATTATTATTATTATTATTATGTTTTGCATCATCAGACTTTTGATAATTAAATATAAATAGATTGATCACAAACAGCAAAATCATTAAAATGATTAATCATTATAAACCAATCATTATGGTTAAGCGTAGAAATATATTGATAATTTTTAAATCAGTGACATGTAATTCTTCTATACTTGATCAATATATACAAAGCTAAATGTTTTTTTATCAAGGATCACTCATGAACGGCACTGCTGTATTGAAAAAATAACTTGATACATCTACAAGGTGTTTTATTACTCGCAGGTTGAAGGTAATAGTATTATTCGGTTAGTGACTGTTAATATTTATAAAGTAATATATTACCCTTAGTTTTAAGTAACAGCTAGTCAGTCTTTGCCTTAAATTTTTTCACCTACTTTCCTGAAAGCCAAATTAAACAAAAATTTCTATTTTTTAAATAAATTCTTTCATAATTTTCACTTGTCCAAATCCAGTTATACTTGTCCCGGTCTTCGGGCAAGTGAGTTAGCGTGAAGACTGAACGCAGTCATACGATTCAGTAATAGCAACTATGAGGATTGCAGAAATCATGCCTTATATTGATGTGTCTTGTTGTAGATGTATCATGCTCCTTAGATAAAGACATTTAATTCGAGGTGGTGGCTTAGTTTCTGCTTTAAGTCATGTTTATTTTTTCATACATGTCAAGAAAAGAGGGAGAGGTCATATCTGGGATCCAAAACCAAATCACCTGACACTTTGCCCATTATATATATGTATATCTGTAGCATGAATATGAAACAGATTGTTTTACCAAGCGTTTTGTATTACAATAGTCGGTGTACTAATATTATTGTTATTAATTTTTATAATTACATGTTTATGCATAATGTTAATGATGCTATTTATAGACAATCATAAAATGTTGAAAAAGCTTCTTTTTTTTTTTGGTATGAAATATCCCAGTTATTGAGTGTAAAAGTGATTTAAGTAGGCATTCAAAATTTCCTCTTATTTTAAGTTGTGTAATTTTTGTATTAATTCATTGTCACTTTAATAAAGACAAAATTCTGTCTTTTTAATATAAATACATGCCAGAAATAAAAATAAAATACACTGTTGAAACAATTCCAAAAGCCAATCATAGAAACTGGAGAAAAATCAATACCATGTGTAATAATATATTTTGGGTAAGTGGGGTTTTAGTTCTGTTTTTTTTTCACTTTGTATAGAAAACTTTGCTGGAATATTCCCTTGATTGTTCTTTTACAAATTTTGTGGGTTTTTTTTTGGAAAATGCAAAAAAGGGCCACCACTACAGGGCATAATTAACATGCATATGTGACCCAAGGAAAAAATGTTTTAGAAATTTTAATTAAATTCAAAACATGGCAGCCATTTTCTCTGTTTAAAAGAATTTCTTGAATGGATCTCTAAGAACTTTGTGCTATCACAAAGTGTTAATTGGAAATCGGAGATGATCACCATCAAAATATAGACTATAATATACAGTATAAAACTGTATAAATATTTAAATAAGCAAACCCTCTATGACATTGTGAGATAAACAAATGTATGTGACCATTTTATTTAAATTATTACTTAATCTGTCCTGGCACTTGTATGACAACTTTTTATTAGCTTGACAGTTTTTGAATCAATCTAGTTTTATGAATATAGTGTGTACATGATAAATGACCTATTAGTTTTTATTGATATCCTGTGTGTGCAAATGATTAAATGACTAATAATGTTTATGAATATTCTGTACACCGGTGATCACATGACATGGAAATTTTATTAAATGTACTTTGTTTCAAGTGATCACATGTCACAAAGTTTTATGAATGAACTGTGTACAAGTGATCACATGACACAAAAGTTTTATGAATGAACTGTGTACAAGTGATCACATGACACAAACTTTATGAATGAACTGTGTACAAGTGATCACATGACATGAAGTTTTATGAATGAACTGTGTACAAGTGATCACATGATACAAAGTTTTATGAATGAACTGTGTACAAGTGATCACATGACACAAAGTTTTTTGAGTGAACTGTGTACAAGTGATGACATGACACAAAGTTTTATGAATGAACTGTGTACAAGTGATCACATGACACAAAGTTTTATGAATGAACTGTGTACAAGTGATCACATGACATGAAGTTTTATGAATGAACTGTGTACAAGTGATCACATGACACAAAGTTTTATGAATGTACTGTGTGCAAATAATCACTGGGATGATGGGGAACACATTAATTTTTATCTGCATAAAAAAAAAATATGATGAAAGCTTTTTAAAACACATCTATCTTGATAGGGTCTATATGAATCCTCTTTTCCATCTGTCTGTTACACTTTTAGTTTGTATAGACAAAGAAAATAATTCATTATATGGGGGGTCATCTGAAATTCCTATTCCTATTTTGATTGCTGGTTCCTATTTTTTTTTAAAGAAAATCTGAATTTTACTAAAAAGTCTAGAATATTGAGAAATATCTGTCAAGATGAATTAATCTAAAGTTTTGATCAATTTTATTGTGTTAGGTAAATATTTAATGTGAGTGTGTATTGTCGATAAAGTATTTCTATTTTTGGGTGAATACTTTTCATAATTCTACAAAAATCAGGAAATTTGAAAATTATATATATTTTGGATAATTACCGGTATTAATTGATATTTTATTTTGTTAAATTGTGTTATTTAAATTTGCATTGTTTAAATGATGATATGAATTATGTTCATTTAAAAACAATTTTTTTCTTTTTCTGTGTTTTTAATGAAAAATCAGTCATTTGGTGAAACATGATTTAATGCTTGAATATTTGCAATTTTCTAAAATGTATTGTTATTATAGAATGTCGATTGATAATATGACAAAATTGTACTTTATTGTCGGTCTCGGTAAATGATGTGTAAATCTGAATTATTTAAAAGGCAAAATAGATTTTTTAACTTGGGGGTATGAATGTACTACTATCATGACGTTTGAAGAATATTTAATATCTTGAAATCATAGCTTGCTAAAACAAAACAAACGCTCTTGAAATTTCTGTTAGAATAAGGTGGAGATATCATCTGTAAACATTTTCTTACTATTATACTTGTTTATGGTAAAACTGACCACCACGGTATAACATGTGATCAAGTTTGTCAGTGACTTGCAACAGGTCGGTGATTTTTTCTGGATACTCCGGTTTTCTCCACCAATAAAACTGACCGCTACGATATAACTGAAATATTGTTGAAAGTGACGTTAAGCACTATAATGTTAACCCACCTGTTGATTGGTAATTTGAATATTTTGCCTTTGATCTCACAGAGTTCTGCTGTCAGTATCCATGAACTGACTCTGATATTGAATATTTTTGGTCAGTGTGACGTTAAACGTATTACAACATTACTGATAAAAACAATAACATTAGTTTTAAAAGTCTTGACTTCTTGTTGACCTTCAAACCTGCCACTATTAAATATTTATCAGCATAAAAGGGTGAATAAGCTAAATGAAAAATACCATCCCACGCAAACCATATTTAAAAGTATATAATAAACATAACATTAATGTATAATCAGATTATTTAGGTCTATTACAATCACATTGATTGTTAGTCCTCATTTTTTTTAAAGGTTAAAAATGTATATATTTATTGTCTGCATTATTTTGAGGAAAATCCAGTTGTGTTTATATTGTGTTTTTGAAACAGGAAGAATTAATTAGTTCTCATTTGTTTACAATTTGTGAAAGTTGTTTATTTGATTTTTTTTAATTTTAAGTAATCTTAACCAGGACAGGAGGATCCATGGTAGCAATTAATATCACATGGCATCCGTCCATCTGTAAAAATCACTTGATTTAAATGGAACCAAACTTGACAAGACTGTTCTTTGAATGGTCGTCAGTAGCATATTTTGTTTTCCAACAACCTCTCAGTGACTGAATTTACCTAATATTCACAACCAAATTTCAATTTTTTTCAAAATTATAAAAAGATGAGAATTAAAAGAGCTTAAAATATTTTTTTTTAAAGTCATTGGATCTAGAATCGTCTTGTAGTTTAATTAAAGTTCTATGGAATACCTTAGATGAAATAATTTAGATAATCAAGTTATACTTTTTAAGTTTTTTATAGGTGAAGAATTACTAAACAACTGTTTCAAATTCTCAGGTATTTTATGACAATCAAAGTAAATGAAGAGCAATCCTTTTTTTTTTTATTACAAACTTATTTGTTTAAAATGATCTCATTTTAATATTAGAAGAAATACAATGTATAAAAATCAGATCATACAAAGGTCACTTTAGAGATAGACATTTTATTCCTTGTATTGCTACTTTTAACTTAAAACAGGCAATGTTGTACATAATGTTGATGTCACAATAGCTATAAAAGCTGGAGGGCATCACAACTGATTTCTAAGCTAATTATTGGCAAAAATAATTTTTAAACAAATCTGACGTGAATTACAACAAGGTATATATTATTGTTTATTAAAGAAGTGGAATATATTTGTATTTATTTACAGATTTGTCATTACACAATTTAATTTATTACAGCGTGTGATATTAAAATACAGAGTAAATACACAACTCATCAGGTAGAGTTTGTTGTATAATCTGTATCTTACAAGGGAGTAAGGAGTTGAAGTGCCATTCATGTGACACAAATGTGATACTATGTTGTATAATCACTTTTTTTCTTAATATTGAATAATGAAACATTTACATTATAATTTTCAATGCTAAAACAAATTTGAAGCAAGACTATTTTATTAAAGGTCTCCATTGTATTATGCTTTCATGAAGAATATATGATGTCATGAATTTATGAAGAATCTATGATGTCATGAATTTATGAAGAATCTATGATGTCATGAATTCTGATGAATCTATGATGTCATGAATTCATGATGAATCTATGATGTCATGAATTTATGAAGAACCTATGATGTCATGAATTTATGAAGAATCTATGATGTCACAAGTTCATGAAGAATCATGAAAAACCATGCCTTTAACTGTATATGAACATAATAACAGCATTGCAAAATATAACATATTAAGGTCAACAATCTGTATGCCACCTGCCACGATATAACTGAAATATTGTTGAAAGTGGCATTAAACACCATAACCCAAACTCTTATTGTAATGTTAGATATGTTTTTACAAGTTTTATATATATCACATATACAAATGTATTTTGACATGGGCAACACAATTTATTTGTTCACCTGGACCAAAGGTCCATGTGAACTATTGTCATCACTTGGCGTCCGTCGTCTGTCGTCTGTAAACTTTTCACATTTCAAGCTTCTTCTCCGAAACCACTTGGCCAATTGGAACCAAACTTAGCAGAAATGATCCTTGGATGGTCCTCTACAAAGTTTCTGTTTTTCGTTCCAGTCGGATATTCAACATGGCTGCCAGGGCCAATAATATGCTCTGATTGGCTGAAATTTCAAAGATCTTCTTCTCTGAAACTAATGAACTGACTGAACCCAAACTGTCCAGGAATGATCATTGGAATGTCCTTTACCAAGTTTCTGTTTTTTATGCTGATCGGAAATCCAAGATGGCTGCCACCGCAGGAAATAGATTAACATAGGACCCCATGGGAAAATGTTCAAATGCCTTCTTCTCAGAAATTACAAATATGATTAAAGCCAAACTGTACATGAATGTTCATTGGATGGTCTTCTACAAACTTTAGATTTTTTGTTCCGATATGAAATTCAAAATGGCGGCTATGGCAGGACTTAGTTTAACATTGGACCCTATGGGAAAAATGTTTCAAAGCGCTTCTTTTCTGAAACCACTTGGACAATTGAAACCAAACTGCCCAAGGAATGATCATTGGAAGGTCCACTACAAAGTTTCTGTTTTTAATGCAGATCGAAAATCCAAGATGGCCACCACCGCAGGACATAAGATTAACATTGGACCCTATGAGAAAATGTTCAAATGCCATCTTCTCAGAAACTACAAATGTGATTAAAGCCAAACTGTACATGAATGTTCATTGGATGGTCCTCTACAAACTTTAGGTTTTTTGTTCCGATATGAAATTCAAAATGGCGGCTATGGCAGGACTTAGTTTAACATTGGACCCTATGGGGAAAATGTTTCAAAACGCTTCTTCTCTGAAACCACTTGGACAATTGAAATCAAACTGTCCAGGAATGATCATTGGAAGGTCCTCTACAAAGTTTCTGTTTTTTATGCTGATCGGAAATCTAAGATGGCCACCCCCGCAGGACATAGATTAACATAGGACCCTATGGGAAAATGTTCAAAGGCCTTCTTCTCAGAAACTACAAATCAGACTGAATCCAAACTAGACAGTAATGTTCATTGGATGGTCCTCTACAAAGTTTAGGTATTTTGTTCCGATATAAAATGGAAGATGGCAGCTACAGCAGGACTTAGTTTAACATTGGACCATATGGGAAAAGTGTCTCAAAACGCTTCCTCTCTGAAACCACTTGGACAATTTAAACCAAGCTGGCCAGGAATGATCATTGGAAGGTCCTCTACAAATTTAGGTTTTTGATGCCGATCGAAAATCCAAGATGGCCACCACTGCAGGAAATAAATTAACATTGGACCCTATGGGAAAATGTTCAAATGGCTTCTTCTCAGAAACTACAAATATGATTAAAGCCAAACTGTACATGAATGTTCATTGGATGGTCCGCTACATACTTTAGGTTTTTTGTTCCGATATAAAATTCAAAATGGCGGCTACAGCAGGACTTAGTTTAACATTGGACCCTATGGGAAAAATGTTTCAAAACACTTCTTCTCTTTAACCACTTGGACAATTGAAACCAAACTGTCCAGGAATAATCATTTGAAGGTCCTCTAAAAAGTTTGGGTTTTTTATGCCGATCTGAAATCCAAGATGGCCACCACCGCAGGACATAGTTTTTACATAGGACCAATTGGTTCTTTTTATAACCAGGTGAACGATACAGGCTCTTGAGAGCCTCTGGTTATGTTATTATAACAGATTATGGAAAAGTGTTTTTTTTTGGGCATATCCATCATTTTGATTACAGATGAAGAAAAGATTCATTGAGCTGACCTTATATTGTTAAGTTTAAAAGGTATTTTTTATTGAACAAAAGTGTTAGTATGTGTTTTTTATGTGATAAATGGCAGTTGTGTATTAATATTAATTGTTGAGTTGCTTGTTATTTAAATTTAACAGAAGAAAGAAAAGCCTGGTTTTAGTTGTCTCTATATCAATGCTACTGTATTTTTCTGTGATTTAAAAAATAAACAGAAATGCTTAGCATTTGTTATATATATATATATATATATAAAGGAATTGTTTTAATTTTTTTCTAGTGTCATATTTTATTTCTACCTTTAATAATTGATTGATCAGCATATTTTTCTCTATTTTTTTATATGCTTTTAAATGAAAATTATATCTATGCAAATATCTGTGGCTGTTCTAGTAAATTGATTTCAATTATCGTAAATTGTGTGTTTTATATCCTGGTAACATAAAAAATGTATGTGAACATCTGGCATTTAACTTGTCACTCATTGCCATTCATGTAATAAACTTATTTTGAATGACTAAAATCCACTCCATTTATACTGACCAGTTCAAAATAATACTACATCAATAATCTGTTAGGTGTTAAAAAATGTCCTCAATTAAGTAGGTCATAAATTGTGACCTCTATGAGGTTAAATAGTGTCACATCAACTAGAATATGAGGGGATCTTCTCAAAACAACTTACTGTTGAATTGAAATTATCATGGAATAAAGTATGGATGGTTCTTAACCATCTTTCTATATTTTTCACAATTTTACATCAGTTCTGCCATTGAGTATTAGCTGAAGTATAGTCCCCAAAAATCTTCCCAGTAAACACTAGGCCATTGGGACTGAAGTACCAGTAATTACTAGGCCATTAGCATTAAAGCAAAGATTGAAATTTGTACGAATGATTCTGAATGCAATATAAATAATGCTTCTCGTCCTAGCCTGACATGTTGAATGGCTAATGAAGTTTTCAGTCCATTTGATCGACCAGTTTGAAAATCTGAAACCGATACGAACTTTGATTGTGTTTTTATTTTTAACTCTCAGATATATATGTCTACTGGAACAGCCTACTATATATTGATGTGTTGTAGTTTTATATGTAAGAATAGAACATGTGAATACATTTATTTACAAAACAAAACTAGATGAAGAACTGTTTTAAAAGTTGATAATGTTTGTGTGGTTTTTTCATACTTTGGATTAATACATATACAACTACTGTTAAACTAGTAATGTTACTGACAGCTGATAATTCTGTGAAAAAATTGCGACAAATATTTTATTTTTATATTATCGATTATTATTTTACCAAGTTCAAAATTGTAAAAATCTTTATTGATCAAAAGATGAATTAAACAGCTAAAATTTCCATCAGTAAATATTACTAGTAGTATGTTTATAGAATATGTAGTTTCTTAGACAATGGCAATATACGTATTACTCTATTTTATTTAACTGGTCGGGCGGAGTTGACCTTTACATTTACATGAGAGCATTCGATTTTATTTTGTGTATGTACAGGGCAGTTCCCGTTATTGACATTATTGAACTGTATTCAGGAGTGTCACCGAAATCAATTCATACAAAAGGAATAGAATGCACAAGGGTGTAATTTAAATACACAGATTGGATCATACACCCACGATTGAATATAGCTGTATAAATGAAATTGATCAGGTAACCTGAGCCTCCTAAATACATGGACTTTCCTGTAATCAGACAACCCGTGTTAATCCACGCCCAACCAGTTGAAAAAAATAGAGTAATACAGTCGGCAAATATGAAATTTGTTTTTGCAAGATTTAGAAACAAGAAGCCTCTGGTGAGCTTTTCTTTCTGTTTTTAGACGAGTGCTAATGAATTTTATATTTCCAGACAATGTATGTGTATTGTGTTTATACTGCAATGCAGTGTATTCACAAAATTCTTATATTTACACACAAAAATGCAAAAACATTTGACAATTTGCTTGAATTTCCATTTGAGTGTCTACGGCATGTTCTATATTCATCCAGTCTGTTTTCCTTCACTCTACATAAGAGGGAGGGTACCAGGAAACTTTATACATCTGGTAGAAATAAAAAGCAAAGGTTTATATGTACACCTTTATATAGGTAGTAAATACACTGATTGCAGTATAAAAAGGTGTATTAAGACATGAATATCAAAAGTGTGAACTTTATAGGATGTTAGAACCATGTTAAATGTTTTATTTGTAATAAAAAATATTCTATTTTTATTACTCTAGATTTATTTAGTGGCAGATATCATGGTGAAACTTAATATTTTGATTTTTTTGTTATAAACAAAACCAATAAAATAGAATTTAAGGAAAACAGTAAATTTACAGTAACAATGCAGTGTATAAACTTGTTAAAAAGAAACTTTACTGTAAAACAAGTCATGTTAGATAGTATTTAAAGTTACAAAGTTTTCAGTTGACAAGTATCCTGAACAACTAATATAAAAATGTGATCTATAAATAGTAATATTTAATACAAGGTTTGTATGCAGGTGAGCATCTGCACAATCTAATTAAAATTCTATCTTTAATTGCTCCCGGTTTTGTTATGTCCTGTGTGACATAACAAAACCGGGAGCAATTAAAGATAGAATTTTAATTAGATTGACATCTGCAAATTCATCTGAAAATAGGTCGAAATTAAGTTTTTTTATGATTTTACCCCGATAATTTTCTACAAATATAACATTACCAAGGTAACTGTCCACTATTATTTGTTCACACATTTGATATATAACATGTATTAATTATAATGTTTTACTTTTAAAACAGTTCTACAATCAATCTTAGAGTTAGGTGTGACATGTTTTTACAATCTGTGTTTATTTTCAGTTATTATAGTGTACATTATTAAAGATTTATTTATTTTTCACAAAAGCCATGTGTGGAAGCTTCACGGTAAATAAAGTATTAAAATTTCTTTTATTTTTATATTTTCATTAATTATTGAATCTTATAAGGCTAAGAGGGGGACCGTCATGATCGTATGGTAGTTGGATTTACAACTACCAATGCAATCAGTGTCCAACACCACTAACATGAGTTTGAATCCCGCTGAGTCTAGGTATACTGGAGACAACACATGAAATAAAGTTTGTCAGTGACTTGTGTCAGATCGGTGGTTTTCTCCGGGTACTCTGGTTTCCTCCTACAATAAAACTGACCACTGCGATAGAATTGAAATATTGTTGAAAGTGGCACTAAACACCATAAACCTAAGCCTATATTTTCATTGATTATTGAATCTTATAATGGATCATTGTTAGAAAAGTATTACAGTACAAATAGATGCTGTTTACAAGAAAGCTTCAATTACTTTTAAGGTATTGAGGTGCTGTGAAGCATCAAGTCTGTACATGTATCCAGGTTTAACTACCCTAATTTAATTACATCATATGTTTGGTGCTTTTTGGTTGATTGTTGTTTAATGTGAAATGAGTAATTTTTCAGCTATAAGTCACTCGATGATATGATGATGATATCCACTTTGTACTAGACCTACATTCTTAGTTGGATTTAAATAGTGCTAGCTCACTAAAACAACAGTCCATGTGTAGACATGTCACAACCAGTCACTTACAGTCCACGTGTAGACATGTCACAACCAGTCACTTACAGTCCACGTGTAGACATGTCACAACCAGTAACTTACAGTCCACGTGTAGACATGTCACAACCAGTCACTTACAGTCCACGTGTAGACATGTCAAAACCAGTCACTGTCCACATGTAGACATGTCACAACCAGTCACTTACAGTCCACGTGTAGATGATATGTCACAACCAGTCACTTACAGTCCACATGTAGACATGTCACAACCAGTCACTGTCCACATGTAGACATGTCACAACCAGTCACTGTCCACATGTAGACATGTCACAACCAGTCACTTACAGTCCACGTGTAGACATGTCACAACCAGTCACAGTCCACGTGTAGACATGTCACAACCAGTCACTGTCCACGTGTAGACATGTCACAACCAGTCAGTCCATGTGTAGACATGTCACAACCAGTCACTGTCCACGTGTAGACATGTCACAACCAGTCACTTACAGTCCACGTGTAGACATGTCACAACCAGTCACAGTCCACATGTAGACATGTCACAACCAGTCACTTACAGTCCACGTGTAGACATGTCACAACCAGTCACAGTCCACGTGTAGACATGTCACAACCAGTCACTTACAGTCCACGTGTAGACATGTCACAACCAGTCACTTACAGTTCACGTGTAGACATGTCACAAACCAGTCACTTACAGTTCACGTGTAGACATGTCACAACCAGTCACTTACAGTCCACGTGTAGACATGTCACAGCCAGTCACAGTCCACGTGTAGACATGTCACAACCAGTCACAGTCCACGTGTAGACATGTCACAACCAGTCACTTACTCCTTAATGCTGTGTGCTCAGCAGAGGAGCAACACATAAAAATTTTATAGTCTTTGGTTTGACAAACACATGAAGAAAAGAAGGTTAAAATCATTTTCAACTCTAACTCACCCTACCACTCATACTTCCTTTAATTCTTAATATTACTGTCCTATTTATGTGTACTACATGTATTAACATTTCCTCTCTGTATATTCTGTTATATTCACTGACAGCTATTGTATACATGTCTCTGGATGAAAACAATTTTACAATCAAGCAGCAGATAAAATGTCTTAGAAAACCTGATGATGGCAAGGGTTTGAACATTCTGTCTTGTAATAGGACACCAGTGACCACTCTTAGCAAAGTGTGGTTCATAAGGAAAACTACTGACCATCAACACTTACTTGTCTGTGGTCTCCGTGGTCATGATTGTATGGTAGTTGGATTTACAATTACCTGTGCAATCGGTGCCTATCACCACTGAAGTTGTGGGTTTGAACCCCGTTCATGGAGACGTGTACTCGATACAACATTATGTGATAAAGTTTGTCAGTGACTTGCAACAGGTCGGTGGTTTCTCCTGGTACCCCACCAATAAAACACCATCACGATATAACTGAAATATTGTTGAAAGTGGCGTTAAACACCATAAGCCAACCAAATACTGGTAA
Source organism: Gigantidas platifrons (assembly GCA_002080005.1). Lineage (NCBI taxonomy): Eukaryota > Metazoa > Mollusca > Bivalvia > Mytilida > Modiolidae > Gigantidas > Gigantidas platifrons. Next base: position 325,108 of record MJUT01009014.1, on the reverse strand, counting down.
ACTTTGTAACTAAGGATAGAGGGATTGTGGCTGTGATTGTATGGTAATTGTACTTACTATGAAATCAGTGCCTATCACCACCAGATATACCGGTAAGTTGAAAGGTACCAAAGGGGTAATCAGATGCTGTAAATCAAAGGACAAACTTAAATTGTGAGTTCAAATTCAGCTCATGAAGTGGTGTAACAATTATGTCAGTTAATTTACTGTAGGTCAGTGGTTTACTCCTAGTACTCTTAGCTAATAAAACTGACTGCCACGATATAACTAAAATCTTAATGAATCTGGATTTAGATTTCCATTATCACATGCACTAGACACTATATCATTATCAATTATATGAGGTCAATGGGTTGAAAATGGTTAAAATTTCATTGACACTTTTAACCCATTGATTTTTTGAATTAGTTCTAGAGCCTTAACCCTCTCATTACATGTTCATGTCAAGCACACTTCATGAACCTATATCACATGACACTATTATACGTTTTCGAGTATGTTTCAGAAATTGAATTGTTTCGAAAACATATATGTAATGCATTTTCGATAAAACATTTCAGCTGAAATGATTTTGAAAAGCAACAGAAATTTTATGACATGTGAAAGCACTATGCGTTCTTGAAACAATTTCAAATCATTTCAAAGGTACATCTGAACTCGGCATAAGAAATTCATGATGACTTGCTTTAATCAACAATTCACCAAATGTTCACTTATTTAAAACATAATTAACAACACACTGTAAGGAAATACGTTCACAAACCACCAAATTGATTGGACCAACATGCATTTCAACATAGAAGTTTGTTTGAACTGTACATGATAAATAGATGGTTTGGTTTAAGGGTTGTTCATTCTCTGCATTATTTAAAGCAACATTAGTAACTCTCAAATGTATTGGGGGAGGGTGTGGGGGATAGGGCAGATATAACAAACTGACCAAAGAAACCCCTGGTCCTGGGAAGGTGTCTGGAATATTAACACTTGAGATGGATACCAGGGTGCCAACTCACATCAATGGTGTTAGGCTTAACCACTTGGCCACCCAGGCCCCTCATTATAATTATAATTTTGTGCTATCATTGATGTTTGTTTGATGGTGTTTAATGCCACTTTCAACAATATTTCAGTTATATCGTGGCAGTTAGTCTTATTGGTGGAGGAAACCGGAGGACCTGGAGAAAACCACAGACGTGTCGCAAGTCACTGACAAACTTTATCACATAATGTTGTATACCTTGCCCTGATCGAGATTCGAACTCACAACATCAGTGGTGATAGGCACTGATTGCATAGATAGTTGTAAATCCAACTACCATACGATCACGGCCACGACAGCCCCTTGCTATCATTGAATCAACCACCAATGTGGAACATAGCTTAAAATAAGTCTATAGCAGATATGTAGCAATCATCCAAGAAATGGAATAGTATGTTGGTCTACTGGTTAAAGTGTAGTATATAGCATGACTGCAGTGTTTTTTTCGAAATGTTTCTGAAAATGTCTTAGTTACATCTGAACATTTGTTGGTTTCTGAAACATTTAAAACTAGAAAATTGCCCCCATCTCAACCCCCCCCCCCCCCCCCCCCNCACCCCAATTTACTACCTTAACTTTTGGTTTGGTTCTGAGGAATGTGTAGGGGTATAATGCAAAAACGTCTTGAAGAGACAAAATGGATTTTCAATATAACTTAATTTCAAGGAATGGTATATTATTCATCGGGTATGATGTAGAAAATTATGTATAGACTTTAAAAGGTGTTTGTGTCTGTAAGACACATACAATGCCCCCGCAGTTATAATTGCAAAAGGGTAAACCAATGTTTTGCTTATTCAGCATCAAGCAGAAATGACTGAAATAAATGAATCTGTACCTAACAATGTGAAGGAGCGTTGTTTACACGTTAACAGGTTTCAGTGGCTAAGTTCATATATGCATAATTTTGTAAAAAATTGTTGAAAGTCAAAATCCACAAAATATGCACACCTTCAGTGTAGGTACTAACTGTCTACAAAATATAAAAGGTCTAGCTCAAAAACTGTATGAGGAGTTAGCCGGACAAACCATATATCCTATATGGATTTAGCAAAATCTGTCCAAGTTCATGCATCCATAATTTTGTAAAAAATTGTTGAAAGTCAAAATCCACAAAATATGCACACCTTCAGTGTACGTACTAACTGTCTACAAAATATAAAAGGTCTAGCTAAAAAACTGTAGGAGGAGTTAGCCAGACAAACTATGCATACTAAGTGTGACGAACGGATGGAAGAACGCAGGGACAGGGGTAAAACAATATGCCCCTCGACCAATAGTCACGGGGGCATAATAAAACATATAGAAAATGATTTCTGTGTGAACCCAGCAGGAGCTGTATAAAAAAATAGTTTTGGTAACAAATGAGTCATGTACATTTTGGCCAAGTTCGAATGGGACCCAGGATCGAACTCGTGTTACTCGGGTTCCATATGAACTACCCGGGAAAGTGTTAAAAATAGAAACAATGACGCAATTGAACTTTTGACCTTGTTTCTCTTCTAACCCAGCGTCGACCCAGGGTTATTCGAGATCCAAGATGGCGACAGGAGGAAACGATGCAGAATTGTAAGTTTGTATTTTGATCATTTTAGACTTGAATTGTCAAATTTAACATTGATCACATGTTTTTGTTTATTTCAATACTTTTTTATGATTTTGCTTTTGATTGCTGTGTCAATCTCGGATGAGGAAGGGAAAATCATTGTCTTATGGGCCAAATACATTGTATGTACCATGGTACATGTGTTTACGTTTCTACATGGGAGAGACTTTTCAAACTTTTAATTGTCTTAAACAAGCAGAAAATCATACACGATTTGAATCGAGTAAGCAGGAGCATATTAATGTACAATGTACATATTTTCTCCCCCTGTTTGTGGTCAATGATTAATGTTAGATAATTAGTTTGGATTTTTTTTCTAAAAAAGTACCAACCCAATCAAATGGCCCCTGCCTACAGTATACATTTTTTGTCCTCTGCCGCAACGAGACGGAGGGACTAAGATCGTCGTCCGTCACACCTACCTTGTGGACGCAACTCCCCTGCAGGCAGAAAGATTGGGTAAATAAGGTAAAATTATTTCATCCTGTCATTGTGTAATTGTTTTTTTTTTAATTGGAAAACATGTATAAATAGATTAGCCTTTTCGTAGATTAAGACCATTTCATGATTTCAACATATTAATATACATGTAAATTGTATTAAATATACCATGTGTAATTGTATATAAATGCTCTAGCCGTGAAATGTTCTCAGTTGACAAAAATACAGAAAAAAAATTTGATTGAAAATGATGCTCATGTATCACATTTACATTAGCATTGTCAGTGAATTATTATTGTGTGCCACAACCATTTCATTTTCAGAGTCGTCGACAACAAAATCATCGATGAATGTAAATAAAACAAGGGCATTGTCAGCCATGCTGGGAGTTACTCGAGATCGCACAACAGCGTCCAAATGGAAAGTTGCGCACGCATCCAATTAATAGTAGTATGACGTCACCCAACCCAACACCAGGGTTCCTATCGGGTTCCAACCGAACTTGGCCTTTGTGTTTAATCAAAATAAATGGCCAGGCAATAATGAAATAAAAAAGATACACCATAATCTAAAACTTTTTAGAATGTTTTATTTGTTTTTCCATTCTGCTGTTGTAGTCTTCATTCATAAGACATAAAATTATATCATGATAAATATATAACATTACATATGATATATACAAACAAATAATGCACAATTGTGTGTAAAAACAATTAATAAATATGCAATGATTTCACTTAAATATTTAATACCTCACTTTGAGAATCAAATGAACATTCCTAATGTCTATTCATAAATAAATGGCTTCAACATACTTACCTAATTTTCAAAGGCAAATAATATGCCAGTAATAATTTAATACTTTAGAGTAAAGATAATGATGTGAGGTTTTTAAAACATTGCAATACTTATTTTATAAGTTGTATTTGTTCAGTCAAATGGACATAATGAATGCCTCAGATATCAAAACATTGTTCTATTCATAAACATGATGCTATGTCTACATTTTAGGGTAGTTTTCAAGTTCATATGGCTGTGGTTCCTCCCAGTATTCTCCAATAGGTTTACTAAACGCATCATTTTTTCTAAATGGTGTGTCTCCTGTTTTTTCTGCACTGACGCCCTGAAATTAGAAAATGTTAAAATGTAAACTTGGCTTTAACAATCTAAGGTTGACACGTAGATGATATTAAAATTCTATCTTCCTTTTCTGTAATTGTTAGTAGATATTTTGATTCTTTCTTCTATTTACAAATATTCTTATTCACTATTGTAACGAATTATTGGTACATGTTATCTTCTGACAAATTACACAAAAAGGTATGTTTTACCATCTAAGGTATCAAACCACTAATTCACCAATTAGAGCTAAGAACATATACAAAAGTAGTCCCTTTTCAAGAAAAAAGTTCCTTTTGCTTTGTTGTATTGTGAAAAATACTGAATGGAATGGAATAATTAAAATTTGTAATTGAAGTTAAATATATAAGGATTATTTTGAGCCCAAATTTTATGGTTTTAGTTGTATTTCAATACCTCTATGGAGGATTTGATGCATGACTTATAAATAATTAATTTTCAGGGGATAACGGAGCTATTTTTAGAGTAGGTGTTTTCCATAGCCTGGCATTTCACTGCAAGACTTTAAACATCCCATGATATTTTGACAGAACGTAGAGGACTCATGTACGTTTCAGAAAATATATGGTCTTGGAAATATTAAACTTAAGATAGAATAGCTAAACACAAATTTAGTAGAAAATGTTAAAGTAATTAATTAGTGGTTTCACACCTAAATACTTGGTCAATACAGTAAGATTATAACTCTCTCTAAATAACTAGATTACACCAATAACTTTACTTATTTACCTAACCAATTTAACAAACTTTTCAAGTACATATAAATTATATAATATTTAAATGGTGGGAATAAAAATGTGTGCAAGACACCTTCACCAGGTATGCTCTTAGTAAAAAAAAATGGAAAGCCAAATAATTTTTTTTTAACTTTGGAAGCAAATAAATCATAGGGCCTAAACAAAATGGGGAATTATAATTTTGAATTATGGGAATAAGATCTAAAAATCTTCTGAGATTAAAAATTTAAAATAACCTCCCTTTGCCAAATTTTCTTCAAATTCTATAAGCATTGCAATTTCTATCAGGACCTAAACCAATGTCAGTGACAATAAATCCTTCAAAAATGATCCAGTCTGAAGATCCAGATAGTAATATACAATCATGCTAAGTTTTAAAAAATTCCCATTTAAAATTTTGCGTGTACAAAATTTTGTGATTGGCAGACATCAAGAAAACAATATGTCTCCCCCGCAATGGTGGAGACATATATAGTCACTACAATCCACTAACATCTGATGCCTTTCGTTCATCTTATCTTTAATATTCTCACAGGCCTTACTTGTATACCCTGTAACCAAATCCACTGGAAAGATTTTGTCAGCACAATTTTCATTGGCTAATTTAAAGTTCACTTGGATATAAGGTTAAATGAAGTTATGTCCAATATTTACTGAAGCATAGAAATTTAACATACCGGTATATGAATATAATCAGGTTAATTTAAGTTTACTCTGTACTTACATGAATAACATTTTTGTGCTCTGACCAGAAAGTAACTGGTTGATCTTTCTTATAATTGTGATTCTGCAATAGAATAAAAGGAAATAACTGTAGGTACTGATGTAAGTTAGTGACCAGTGTGGCTTGTGATTGAGAGAGCCATCCGTAGAGTGTAATTTTTCTAACATTATATAAGTTTTCCTTTGAAATTAAAGAAATTAACCTGTCTGATAGAAAAAGTTGTACCACCACACAATGTGACACATGTATTATACAATCTCCTTCATCTTGGTACTTTTTACTACACTTGTATTTAAACTAGAGGCTCACCTGAGGCTGTATCACTCAGCAGTTCATTCAAACAATTTATGTTAATCAAAAATATTTTTTTATTCATTTCACATAATGATCCTATGTTAATCTTTAATCCATTAAAATAGAAATTTTGGTCCTCTCATATCTCTGAAATGGTAAAATCTACAACAAATCTGTTGTCATAATTCAGACAGGAAATGTCAAAGGAATTCGATCAACAGAAAAAACTGCATACAAATTTGATTCCAATTGGCCCAGTGATTTCAGAGAAGAAGATTAAGATGTGAAAGGTATGTGTCATGCGCACTAAATTTGATATCTACATTTTATTACAGACGATGAGGAAGAGGCAGACAACAACAACTGACACCAAGTGATGGAATATACCTCACATGACTCTTTGGGTCAGGCGAGGTAAAAAATTAATATGTATGTGTATTACAAAATCTCTTTGATGTTAGAACTTTTTCCCATCACTTATACCGTATAACTTCTTCAAGGTTGGTAGATAAAATGCTGCGCTTACTGAAAATATTGAAATATCATGGTAAATAACAGCATTTTATTTATGCTGGTACGTTAATTTTCAAACCAAAAGAATTCATCATAGCTTGTTCTGATACTTTGAATATTAACCAACTTATATAAATAAAAATATATTAACCACCATTAATGGTGATAAAACGTTAACATTAAACCTTACTTGTGTTGGTGCAGGTCTCTCAGATTTGAAACCTTCTATATTAAAATCTTTCATGGTGACTGATCTAAAATCTGTTGGTTCAGGTGTAGACTCCTCTAATTCTTCGTTAAATACCTCTCTCCTATAAATATAATAAATACTTACATGAAAACATCATATTGATCTGTAACTTTTGAACATTTCGTTTTTGTTTGTTTGTTTGTTTAATGGTGTTTAATGCCACTTTCAACAATATTTCAGTTATATCGTGGCGGTCAGTTTCATTGGTAGAGGAAACCAGAGAAAACCACTGACCTGTCGTATGTCACTGACAAACTTTATCACATAATGCCCTGATCGACATTCAAACTCATAACATCAGTGGTGATAGGCACTGATTGCATACATGTAGGTAGTTGTAAATCCAACTTCCATACAATCACAGCCAAGCAACATTTTGATAGATAAACAACTTTAAATATTTGCATACATGTAGTTAAATGCACAATTAACTACAACAAGATCAATTTTTCTGCAAAACCTACATTCCATTAGCACAAAATCGACAACAGAATTTAAACTAATGTAAATCTAGGTCCTAATCTGAGACGGGCATAAGAATGTGATAGGGTTAAATCAATTACCATAATTAGATGTGTATTGTATTCACCATTTTGTCAGGAAATTGTTGAACTAGACAGGGTGTGTATTATACTCAAGACACCAGACAGGTCATACATGTCTATCAAAATCAATTAAATTAAAAGGGGTCCTGGAAGAAGTGTTTATCATATCTTAATGCATACAATATACCACCTAGTATGGTAATGGGATCTAAATCCTCTACTCTTGATAACTAGATCAAAGAGATGTATATAAAACAAAATTAAAAACAACACATCCTTTGATACAACTCAAACCAACACACACTTTCACAGAAATGATGACAATACAGATGTATTAACATGATAAAAGAAATGATAATCAAATTTGAACTTAACACGAGTCTGGTTGTCAATACAATGTTTAATAAATTCAAATGGTTTGCATAGGCAGTATTTAAGTTATTGAGCAGAAACCTGAGAATTTTACAGAAAATCAGAGGACAGTAATCCAGAAGAAAATAGTTGTAAAGTCTGAAATTAAATTGGGCTGCCTTTTATGGTCCGTAACCTTGTGAATAATTTTATTTTTTATTTGCTTAAGGGAAACTTAAGTTGTTCATAGGAAACCAAAATTTATATTGTTTCGTAACTTAAGGGGCATAACTCCAGAACATAAAAAGTGGCAATGTCTGAAATCAAACTAGGCCTGCCATATACAGTTTAATATTACATGTGAAAAGTTTGAAGATACCATAGGGATGATCAGAAACTGTAAATCAAAGGACAGACAATGTATACTTTACAATGGCCATAGAAAAATGACAAACAATGGTCAACCCTCACAGAAAACTAAAGATTGAGCCATACAACCCCCACCTAAAACCTGGGATGAACTAAGGTGTTCCAGAAAGGTATGCGGTTCCTGCTCCACTAGTGACAGCTGTCATGTTACTCATGTTAAAAATCCAGAAAGGAAAAAAGAAGCATTCCTAGGTTATTTACATTGATGACGTGTTATTTTTTTTACCATTGATCCAAATTATTAAGAAATTCATTATATATGTCAAAAATATCACTAAGTACTCCACAAACTTACCCTACTTTATCAAAAAACATTTGTCTCATTAATTCTTCTTTTTTACCTGAAATACAGATAATGATATCTTATTTAATATAGTCTCTTTCAAGTAGCTATATTATAGTACCTCAATCTCTTTTATTACATATTTAACTGAACAGATAAAACAAGATGAACTGTGAGCTAATGCTCACTTATGATACCCCCGCTCTTCTACAAACAGGAAGTAGGAATCTGACAGGTCAAAAAACGCTTCCCACAATATGGGGTACCTATATGAAGCTTGTGACCAAATATCAGATTTCTACCATCAATAGTTGCTGAGAAAAATGCGACGAAAAATGGGCATATATGTTCAATGTGCATAAAAATCAACAAAGTCGGCAAACAGGAAGTAGGAATCTGATGGGTCAAAAAATGCTTCCCACAATATGGCATACCTATATGAAGCTTGTGACCAAATATCAGATTTCTGCCATCAATAGTTGCTGAGAAAAATGTGCATATATGTTCAATGTGTATAAAAACCAACTAAGTCGGCAAACAGGAAGTAGGAATCTGACGGGTCCAAAAACGCTTCCCACAATATGGCATACCTATATGAAGCTTGTGATCAAATATCAGATTTTTTCTGCCATCAATAGTTGCTGAGAAAAATGTGACGAAAAATGTGCATATATGTTCAATGTGTATAAAAACCAACTAAGTCGGCAAACAGGAAGTAGGAATCTGACAGGTCCAAAAACGCTACCCACAATATGGCATACCTATATAAAGCTTGTGACCAAATATCAGATTTCTGCCATGAATAGTTACTAAGAAAAATGCGACGACAAATATCTTGGACGGATGGAAGGACGGACAGAGGTAAACCAGTATACCCCCCTCCCCCTTCGGGCAGCGGGGGTATAATAAAATGAAAAAATACCACTGGTAACTTATAATAAGGATTTTCTTTTGTGATTTTGAAGGGAACAAAACATATTACAGGCAATATTCATGAAGTTATATAATATATTTATCCTTTACATGTGGAATGTTAGTTCTTATGGTAATGGTTCATAATAACTTAATGGTTCTGCAGCTGCTTTATATCATTGTGCGTATAATAAACAAGACTCTGATTTGTACAAGCTTGTTTTTATATGTGACTTCCCATTTCTTGGGAGTTTACTTTGTCAATATACAAATAACCAGATATTAAAATAACGTCAAAAAGTCTTTTTTCTTACACAACACTCCCAAATTTTTTTTAAGCTTATAGTTGATTCTAATTACCTATACCACACAAAGGTCCTGATTTTCAAGACTACTTTATAGGAATTGGGGTCATTCTACTAACCAGTTAATCTAACTCCACAAGGTTCTGGTTTTTTATAAGACTCTCTAATTGTTGTGATGTTTGATGCTCCAGCATCTAAGTCTGTTGTTAGTATTCCAAGATGACCATCCCTAAACCGTTGTGCACTACTGGTGATATTGACATCTTCTTCCACGCAATCATAAGGATCAACTGCTCTCTGGAATAAAATGTTTGACCACGTACAAGTAATTCTGTGTTACAAAAATTAGTAAAATAAATAAAATGGTCAAATTATAAAATAAGAAACACAAAGGAAATTTAGCATTAAAATGTGGCAGTTTGAAGATCTCATAACCCTCACTCTGCAGATATCTAGAAATTAGCATCCATATCTCCAGCAGCCAAACAAATGATTGAAGGAAGGTTGATTTGATTGATTTGATTGATTGATGTTTAACGTCCAGCGAGAAATTTTTCCACTATATTCAGGACGAGAATAATTTAAACGCCACAGTACTCGAAACAAAGAAATGTGATGGGTAGGGACGGAGAATTTTGCCAGTGCAACAGGTCTCCTATGGACTCATAATGAACTGTTACACTGGGTTCTTTAACGTGCAAAGAGGGTGGCAATCTCTCAACACAGGACCTCAGTTTTATTTAAGTCTCATCCGAAGGACGGGTTGGTTGTCAATTTTTACATCCTGCACAACCGACGGATGCCCCTTCAAGCCAAAGAAGCTCTCAGTCCCATTTCTATACCCCTGGGTTTCCACAGGGTTGACCCCTTTTAGAGGACTAGTGCCTCTAGGACGGAGAAACCTGGTGCCTATTCTACCTCAGCACACCCTCTGGGAGGGGGTTCGAAGGAAGGAGTCATGGCCACTTAATGTTAAGATATATAATAGAGCTGACTATATGGGGCTTCTTCTTCCGTAATGTGCCGGACTCCTCTGGAGTATTGTCGCACATAAGGTTAAAATCAGACTCGTATGTTACAGGTTAAAAACTGGATAAAAACAATTGGTGTGTCTAGAAGTTGTGTAGGCTGATTCTCTCTTTAAACACCTCTAGAGAATCAGCAGCAATCAAGATCTGTGGTAGCGAGTTCCAAAGAACTATACCAGCTGGAAAGAAGGAGTCCTGGTAGCTTTTTATGGAACAGGATGGTTGATAGAATTTCTGTGTGTGTCCTCTGGTAGATGTCTGAACAGGTTGAAGTGGAGATGATGTTATTTCAATCAAGTTGTTGACTATTCGGTACATCATTGTACAGCGGGCTTTAAGTCTGCGTGACTGCAGACTCTCTAGATGTAATTGTTGGAGCATTAGGGTCACGCTGCTCTCTCTTCTGTAGTCACCTACGATGAAACGTGCTGCTCTTCGCTGTACTGATTCAATGGCTGTGTTATGGGTCTGTGTTGTGTGATCCCATACAGTTGAAGCATACTCAAGCTGTGGGCGGACAAGGGTCTTGTAACTTGTTTCTTTGATCTTTCTCGGGCAGCTAGAGATGTTCCTTCTGAGAAATGACAAGGTGTTGTTTGCTTTTCTCGAGATGTTATGTGTGTGCGGACCCCATGTTATTTTGCTGTCAATGGTCACGCCTAGATATTTAGCCTGATCTGTCTGACTTAGGACATGGCCATGGATGGAGTAAGTGCCATGTATGATCTTCTTCTTGTTGGTAATGCGAATCACTTCACACTTTTCTGGGTTGAAACTCATCAACCAATCTGACTCCCACTTCTGAAGTTTGTTCAGGTCCTGTTGAAGTGTGACAGTGTCTTCAGTATTCCGGATGTTTCTATACATCAGACAGTCATCTGCAAATAACCTTGTTGTTGATTTGACTCTACCAGGTAAGTCGTTAATGTAAACGAGAAACAGAAGAGGCCCTAGGACGCTTCGTTGGGGAACTCCGGATGTGACAGGTGCTGGCTTCGATGAGAAATCTTGTACAAATCAGAAGATTAAATAAAGGATTGTTATTTTGTGATGATATATATCAGATTAACCTATAATTAAAGTGGAAATAATAGCTAAAGGATACGATTCTTAGTTTTGAAAAAGGGGACACCTGGGTTTGTTTTGTATTTGTTTGATTGCTTGACTATTCTTACATACCTCTTCCACCCAGTTTTCTAATAAACATTTTCCATCGGAGTTGTTGAATCTAATTTCATTCCTTCCTTGATTTAAAATACTCATGTTTCCTCAATATTCGTAGAAATGTAAAGAAAACACAAGCTCTTGAATTTCGGCGGAAGTTGTCGTTTCCAGGGGAAAATATCAACAACTGGAGAGCTTTATCAAAGGGGGATAATTCAATATCCAAAATATGAAAAAATACAAAATATAAAACCAAGGATTTAAATCCTTGATAAAACGTTAACAAAAAATTTAAACGGGAAAAAAATACCGACAAATAAAAAGTTGTTTCTTCTTTTGGTTGCAACAAACGGTCAACAAATTAAAAACGTGGACATACATTAATAATACAAATCATTAATTATTATTTTTTTACCATTAGATCACATTTTTTTTACAACAGGCTCAAGTGAGCTTTTCCCATCATTTGGCGTCCGGTGTCTGTCGACCGTCGTTAGACGTCCGCCGTCCATTAGCTTTTCACATGTTGGTCTTATTCTCAAGAACCAAATGGACCTAATTTGATGGTCCTCTTCCGAAATGGTGTTCGGTGATCTTGCCTATATACCCAAGAAGTTTAAGGCTTCTGATTTGTTGAAAAATGGAGATCTCGGGAAATCTTCTTCTTTTGAATAACTCAATGGAAGGAAACCAAATTTGTTCAAATACTCCTTTGATTGTCCCCTTTCAAAATTGCTTTCGTTGACCCGTCAAATTAATCAAGATGACCACCACGGCTGATTATGTATCTATTTGTTTGTCAGTATCTTCTTAAGTTCTCTTACGTTTCTAACATTCGATTTAACTCATATTTTGGAAAGACTGATAAAATGAAGGTCAATCTTGATTTTGAGGTATTTGACTTATTGTTCTAGAATTATACCCCTTAATTAAGCGTTATAAAAGTCAGGTTTTTGTGATTAGGTCAGTTTTCCAATTAGCATACAACCTAGGCTCACCATATTTGGCTCAGATTTAATCATGGAGGATACAGGTCAGTTTTTCCATCACCAAGCAACATAGACTCGCCATACTTGGTTCACACTTTGATTAATCAATATCATACAAGGAACCAAAATAACAAACAAATGTCAATCTACCAACCAATACTGTAAACCGAAATGGTCCAAATGTGACGACACTATGTATCGATCCACAATCAGAACGCCACAACGACAACACCAAATTACAAGTAGTACTAGACGTTCTACACCTAACAAATGTACTCCACTCAACCACAGAAAATGCAATACCAAACCATAAAAAACTAAGAACTGGCAGGGCAAAAATGAAGGGAAAGGCATTATGGAACGAAGAAATTGGCCAGGCATCGAAACACGCAAAAACAGCATTTCATCATTGGAAAACTGAAAGAGCAATAAAAGACAATAACAAGTCATACAACGACATGAAAGCCAGTATTCAACAAGATTTTAGAAACCGTCGTGAAAAAGCATATAGAATTTACCTTATCCGCAACTCAAAACTCGTTGCAACGATGATTTACTGCAAAGACTTCCCCAACCAATGCAGCAATAAGCAATACTGAAGGAATAGCCGAAGCCAAGGACAATGGAAAATCAATAGCCATATTAACTACATTGGAGGCAGAAAAGGTCTTCATCGACAAACTAGTTCGTGACAAACTTTTCTGCAAATTATACCACTACATCAATGACGATAACTGGATTCTGATTAGACAACTCCAAACACAAGCAACAACAAAAGTGAAATGGAAAGGGAAAAGCAGTAAAGGATTCACCACAATGCAAGGCATCAGACATGGAGCCAAACTTTCCCCCACCCTCTACAAAGCCTACAACAACCAACTACTGGATGTATTAAGAGACAAGAAAATAGGGCCATGATCGGAACAACATATATTGGCTGCCCAACAGTCGCAGATGATATCGCCATCATATCAGATGACCCTCAAGACCTACAACAGGCACTCTATATATCGTGGAAGAAGAGAGATGAACCTCAAGACTTACAACAGGCACTCTATATATCGTGGAAGAAGAGAGATGAACCTCAAGACCTACAACAGGCACTCTATATATCGTGGAAGAAGAGACACAGAAAGATAAAGTCACTATCAACGCTTCAAAAGGTGAAGTGGTCTTAGTTAACAGCAAACGAAACAGAGAACCACAAAAATGGACCATGAGAAATCTGCACACAGAAGAGGTACAATTAACCAAGCACATAGGCCTAATTAGACAATCTGAGGGAAAAAATGACATCTCCAGAATCCAGAAAGGTAGACGGACTATGTATGATTTGCTAGGGGCAGGACTACACGGTAAAAACGGAATTAATACTGAGGTCTCACAAAAAATATATGTAACATTCTGCAGACCACGTATTACCTATGGACTAGAAAGTGTAATACTCTCCTAAAGTGAAGAACACGAGCAACTAACATTCAAGAGACGACTACTCAAACAACTACAAGGTCTACCCGACAGATGCTCCAATACAGTTTATGAGCATTCTACAACATAACTACCAATAAAGGATTAATAGAATATGAAACAGCAAGAAGACAGCTAGCATTAAAAGACCATCATAGCCACAGCTGGTTTACCCATATCAGAATGCTACTACAGAAGTACAACCTGCCAACGGCATATGGTATGATGGACAATCCACCAACTAAATACCAATGGAAACAGCTACTGATTAAAACCTTCGAAGAACATCTACACACCGAATGGCACAACGACATAAACGACAAACCATCTCTAAAATATCTTGCACTACCTAAACATTTAAACAAGCAGTCGCACGAACTGTGGCACTCAGTTCCAAATAATGTTCGTGCAGTTACAAAGGCAAACATCAATGTTAAACTCATCACAGGCACATACACATTGTAAGCAAATAGGGCAAAATTTAACCAACACTCAGTTTCAGCAACTTGCCTCTTGTGCAAATCAGACAGTGAGGATATGATACATCTAGTTTTACATTGCACCACATACACTCACATAGGAGACAAACATCTTAATACCTTACAACTTCTTATGCAGAAAATGCATAGTAGATAAAATCATGAATGACACTGACATTCTCATGCAATGTCTGATGGACATCTACGATGGGTCAATCAATAACATTCTTGGAAACCACAGTGATGTACGAGCTGATATTGAAGAAATCAGTCGAAACCTCATATATGACATTCACTTATTTAGGGCATTGAACATATCCGAATTATGAGAAGTTAAAGAAAAGTGACTAAAAACTGTTTAATGAAAGGCTATGTAAAATATATTAATATATATATATACCACCACCAATAGTGACATTTTACCTGTGATTACAGGGTGCTCCGAGGTCAACGGATGAATTTACTAACAACAATATATGGCGCGTACTGTATATCAACCAGAATTGTCATCTCCCTTTGACCTATATTTCATGGTCTCCTTCTATTACTTTGTTATATTTACGTCAAATTTTCATGGTTAGATTAGTTTTTCTATTACCACACAACATAGGCTTGTCATACTTGGTACTTGTTTGTCCTTTTTTCCCCTTTTTCTTTTGGTCATTGTGTTGTTTGTCTTTATGGCTTCTAATTACCCTTTTACTATCTTCAAAGTTTTCTTAAATTATGTTAAGTTTTTGCGATTAGGTCAGGTTCTCTATTATTTACATACAACATGGGTTCGCCAAATTTGGTCCACACACTGATGATGGAGGGTATATATTTATGCTTTGTGTCGCCTTAACTTAATTTCGGTGTATGTTCATGTTTCAGTTCATGGTACTTTGCAGGGGCAGGCGAGACAAAAGTTTGTGTCTATACTTGTTGGTTTATGTATGTTATCTTAATGAAGCAATTTATAATGTTTAAAGTAGTTTTAAACGGATAATAAACATGTACAATTTGTTCTCTCAGTTTCATTTGAAAAGACAACATTTTTCCTCACATCTGTGGTAAGCGACCACATGTTCTCTGTATCCTATTTCATAAGACTGATATTTTGAGTGAGATAACTCTTAGGAATGGAATCATATAGAATAATTATTATTAAACCCCAACATCTCACGCTCGTACAAAACTAGGTTTAACTACAATTCACATTCCATTGAAGGAAAAACGTGAATATTCGAATGTTCAGTTTGTCGAAGATAATCATTACTTTTCTTTATTGAAATTTAGTTTTATCTTCCACGTAAATATTGCAAGCCATCAGAACTCTCTGACATAGGAACAGTGTCATCTGCAAATAGAATACAAATATATTTAGATTTAATTCTAGTGGGTTATTTACCTAGTTCACTGCATATTCTTAGATTCTCTGCAAAACAACTATTGATGATTATTTATTTAACAAGGGGTCGTCATAGTCGTGACCGTATGGTAGTTGGATTTACATCTACCTGTGCAATCAGTGCATATTACCACTAAAGCTGTGAGTTCGAATCCGGCTAGTGGCGAGGTGTACTCGATACATTATATGATAAAGTTTGCCAGTGACTTGCGACAAGTTGGTGGTTTCCTCTAGAAACAAAACTGACCGCCATGATATATAACTGAAATATTTGTTGAAAGTGGCGTTAAACACTATAACCCCCCCCCCCCCTTTCATTTAACGAAACATATAAGATTATATGCAAAACAATTATTTATCATTTTTATTTAACAACAAATAAAAGATTCTATACAAAACAATTATTTACACTTCTTTGTAAAACTAAACATTCGGGAACTGTTTGATCAGATATACATATCCTCTTTTCCTAGGGAAGGAAGTTACTATAACTTCATGGAATAATGACTCACGTGATAGATATGTTTATAAAGTGGGTTCTAATTAAAAGTTTCATAATGTTATCACTGAATTGAAGAGTTTGCTATTCTAGTGGACACTTTCATAGAACTCAGGATTAGACGCCATAGGGATTGTCCTACCATCCACTACTTTATTCTTCAGCAGATTCAGGTATGTCAGACGGTATTAATAGAACAATACAGGCTCAATTTGGACTGAGAGATATCTGTAATTTTCAATGTTGCTACTCTTATGTGTCTGTTGTATTTGTTATGTGTGTCATTCATGTAAAATACAAGACACCTTAGGATTAACAATGTTAAATGATTCTTGTGTAATACATTTAGAAATATACCATCTATTATGCATTTTATTCACCCTCTAATCATTGTTTATTTACTCATCACAGAAGTCTGTGGCGGCCGTCGTGGTCATGATTGTATGGTAGTTTGATTTACAACTACATGTGCAGTCGGTGCCTCTCACGACTAAAGTTGTGAGTTCGAACACCGTTCATGATGAGGTGTACTCGATATAACATTATGTGATAAAGTTTGTCAGTGACTTGCGACAGGTCGATGTTTTTTTTTCCGGGTACTCCGATTTCCTCCACCAATAAAATTGCCCGCCACGATATAACTGAAATAGTGTTTAAAGTGGGGTTAAGCAACATAAACCAAACCAACCAGCGAGAAAACTACAGGTACATTAGTGTATCTATCAAATAGAAGTAAAATTTACTTTCATTTAAATGCTGCTTTGCATCATCGGCAAGTTAAATCTGTTATCCATGTAATTAACCCTCTTGGGCATACCGTCGACGGAAATGTACAGTTAATCTCCCGTGTTTTCGTCGGCAACAATAGGTTTTGTTTTAATAGTGAAACAGGTTATAACTGATAGAGAATATGTTGTGATTAGTGAAACATATTATTACTGATAAATAATATGTGATGTTTAGTTAAACACGTTATTACTGATAAATAAAATGATATGACAGGTGAAACAGGTTATTACGGATAAATAAAATAATATGTTAGGTGAAACAGGTTATTACTGATAAATGAAATGATATGTTAGGTGAAACAGGTTATTACTGATAAATAAAATAATATGTTAGTTGAAACAGGTTATTACTGATAAATAAAATAATGTTAGGTGAAACAGGTTATTACTGATAAATAAAATAATATGTTAGGTGAAACAGGTTATTACTGATAAATAAAATAATATGTTAGGTGAAACAGGTTTTTACTGATAAATAAAATAATGTGTTAGGTGAAACAGGTTATTACTGATAAATAAAATAATATGTTAGGTGAAACAGGTTACTACGGATAAATAAAATAATATGTTAGGTGAAACAGGTTATTACTGATAAATAAAATGATATGTTAGTTGAAACAGGTTATTACGGATAAATAAAATAATATGTTAGGTGAAACAGGTTGTTACTGATAAATAAAATAATGTGTTAGGTGAAACATGTTATTACTGATAAATAAAATAATGTGTTAGGTGAAACAGGTTATTACTGATAAATAAAATAATATGTTAGGTGAAACAGGTTATTACGGATAAATAAAATAATGTGTTAGGTGAAACAGGTTATTACGGATAAATAAAATAATATGTTAGGTGAAACAGGTTATTACTGATAAATAAAATGATATGTTAGTTGAAACAGGTTATTACGGATAAATAAAATAATATGTTAGGTGAAACAGGTTATTACTGATAAATAAAATAATGTGTTAGGTGAAACAGGTTATTACTGATAAATAAAATAATATGTTAGGAGAAACATGTTATTACTGAAAAATAAAATAATGTGTTAGGTGAAACAGGTTATTACTGATAAATAAAATAATATGTTAGGTGAAACCGGTTATTACTGATAAATAAAATGTTGTGTTTAGTGAAACAGGTTCTTCCTGATAAATAAAATGATGTTAAGTGAAACAGGTTATTACTGATAAATAAAATGTTATGTTATGTTAAATGAAATAGGTTCTTACTGATAAATAAAATGATATGTTAGGCTAAACAGGTTATAACTGATAAGTAAAATGATATGTTAGGTGAAACAGGGTATTACTGATGCAATAGCTTGAATACATTAGTTAGCAATTTAAATAAATTTTAATGGGACTAGTGGCCGTTTTTAAGTGCTAACCCTTTTTTTTGTCTCAGGGAGTATTGTTCATTTCACAGGGAGTGAAGGACATAAATTTAGTAAAAAATGTAGATATTGCATGTTTCATATTTTTGTTGCACTCCCTGATCTTTACATTGTATTGTTTCACATTATTAAAACTTATTCGTCATTTTGAATAAATGACATTTATGGGATATATATTGAGTTTGTTATTCTACCTCCCATATCCAAAAAATCAAGCAGCTTGGTTGCACTTGTGGTACAGAGAATAGTGTAGAAAGTTTCAGGTTTTCTTCTCTACAGATTTGGGTATCACAATTTATCTGCTATGTCATGTGGTGTGGACATTTCTTTCCGAAGTAAAACATAAAGGTTATTTATTACTGATAAGTAACGTGCTATTAGTTATAGTTATTGTTCAATCGATTCGGTATATGTTAGTTATACTGCACAGCTTGGGTGACCCTACTTGAGTCGAACGACGTAGGAGTTCGGTTCAAGGGTCACCCAAGCTGTGCAGTAGAACTGAACAAATACCGATTCGATTGGACAATAAATGTTTTAACACATGACATCATCAGTCTTTTAGTTATAGCACCGCTAAGGTGTGCTATAACCTAGTTATTGCACAGCTGAGAACAAAAGAAAGGGCTCATTTCATGTGTTAATTAGTGTAAAAGGTGATCAATAACGTTAAACTGTGTTGTTTTTTCTGTTTTCAACAGGTTTTACAGCTAGACAATATGCCGTGGGATGAAGAATTTGATTTGATGATAATAATACTGAAGACATTATGCACCAAATGTTGTAAAAAGGGAGTAAAACATGCGGTACCACAGGACAACATCTGGATCCTATCCTTCCGGTTTATCTGGGGGATTGTATCAAGTTTGATGTGTGTGATCACAGCAAATAAATCCAAATGTGATTTTGTCAAAGATATCAGCATCGATAAAGATTACATGTCTTCCATGTTAAACATGAAAATGAAAGATTTAAGAGATTTAGATGTATGTGACCCTGCCTCAAAATTTCATAATACATCGAGCCCATCAAAGACTATACTGTCATCTATATACCCAGAACATTCATATGCTGCTACAGGCAAAATTACAGCCACGCTCAATGGAGACATTCCTTTTATATTTCTTACAAGTTTATTCTTTATATCAGCAATTTTTTTCTTGGTGTTGTTTGTGGTCGTGTTGTTCGTCATATGTTGTAAAACAAAAGTAGGATACGCAATTATTGGCTTTGCTAGATATCCATACAAATTTATGGCCATGGGTATATCTGTTTATGTCATAACATATGCTACGATAACATATGATCAAGTGGAACAGAATACGTTAGCAATCGTTTCTTTAGTTTGGAGTTGCATAAGTCTTTTCTTTGCCATAGTTATGATCATCAGGTATGCGTACAGGACATGTTGTAAAAAGAAGAAGAACAAATCCTATGATGTTGAATCACACAATGTACAACCAAGTGACAATATTGAATAGAACAAAGTACGTTTATTCGTGAATTTGACGTTCGCACAAAATACAGGGCTTTCAATAGAAGCCGGTAGCCGGCGATTTTCGCCGTTTATTTAGAGAAAGACCGCCGGCTATTTTGTTGAAAAAAAAATTTTTAATTTTATTTCAATCATGTCAATATTGTTGTCGTGTTTCGATAATAAATCTATATTTACGGCGCTTTATTTATATATATTTTTTTGCTTCCTGGAATAACAGTTTTCCGATATACTGTTTGATATGCATGTTTTTTCATTGGTCGAGAGATTTGTTCATGACTAGTACTGTATTCTAGTGATTCCCAAACAAATCCGGTAAAAATAAATTTGGTCCGGAAAACATTGGTTTCCACCGGACCGACTATCCAGTATAAAATACAGGGTTTGTTGTATAATAGAACCCTGTTTGATCTCCAATTTGTCCATAATTTATTTTGATTAAAACTAAAGTGAAATGCCAGATCAAAACTCTTTTCTTGTATCATTTCTCCATGCTTTGATGAAGTTCAAGGACATTCAAATTGACGAAATTAAAGTCGCAATCTCAGAAATGCTTTAATGAACGAAAATATCAATATTTGAAATTATAAGTACAATGCCTTCCCGGGAAAGACGTTTGAAAGAAAGTGGCAAAGGAAAACAAAAGTTTGACATCGTATTTTTCAACTTCGTAAGTTGATAAAAAAAAATAATGAGTTATTTCCCTTTGTTATATATATATATATACAGTAGACTCCACGTATTCGAATATCGTATAATAGAATATTAGGGATAAATGGATATGATTGCACAATAAAACCACTTAAGTTTAATCTGAAATAAAAACCTGTCTTCTTAAACTGAAACAAAGACTACACATTACCTGTAGTAATAATACATATGCGTAAATAAACATCCATTACATATACATGTACTTCTTCTTCCTTATGTATTGACGTCCAGGTTTGAACGACCAAGTATATAACTTGTACTTATATGCACCTTAACCCACAATAGCGAATAATTAAAAATTTCAGATAAAAAGTAAAAATAAACCAGTATGGTTGTATCCAATATTACAGATATTTTGACAAATTTTACAGTTGTACCAGTGTTGTGGACAATACTGGTATAAATTGATCCATAATTTGCATAAGATCAATTATATCAAATTTTGTTCTACTTTGGGTTATTGTTTCCTTTTATCTAGACAACATTCTTTATTTTGAGTAGAAACCAAAATGAAGCAAATGAACCACAGATTAACAGCTATATCATGGTACTTTATACAGCAACTCATGAAATATTTTAAGTAACATAAGAAAATTACCTGTAGACATTTTGGGAATAAATTTTAATCAGGGAGTAGACATTTTGGGAAAAAAATGTCTAATCAACCAAAATTGACCTGTAGACATTTTGGGATGACCCCAGATCACGTGCCCCAGATTAACACATTAAAGAGAATATTAATTGGTGCATTTCTCCACCTACTTTTTGGAAATAGCCTGCTACTTCAAAACTTATTGAAAGCCCTGAAAATAGTTCAAAGTTGAACGAACGAACGAACGAACGAACGAACGAACGAACGAATGAATGAATGAATGAATGAATGAACTTTATTCTAAAAACAAACCAAAAAAAAAACAAAAAACAGCTCAGTCATAGAGAGCATATATTATAAATTCGCTGATCCTGATTTTAATGTACAAGGGGTTAATTTGAAATCTATGAATGTCGATCTAATCGATATTTTAATAACAAGAAAAACAAGTACTGTTCGGTCTTTTTTCTGACTGATGTACCACTATTTCAATCTCCTCATTACCATCGTGCTGTTCCAGGCCATACGCGTATTTGGACCGGGCCGTATGAGTATACTCATACGGTCTAGTACGAGCTGGATCATACGGGTATTTAGACCATATGGTGTTTTTTTTCAATACAAACATTATATCATAAACTTTTATTGAGTTTTACAAATTACATTTATCATAATTATTATTACTTTAAACAAAACACCATCACCTCATGAAAAGTAAACAGTAAAAATGTCTTCTTTTTTCCAATGCGAAATTTCAACTTTACGTGTCAAAAATATATCACCCACATCTAACATGAATTTAACACCAAATTCACAATAGACAATATAGACAATAGACAATATTTTATTTGCACGAACACATTTACAATAAATGGTTATGGCATAAACTGAAACAATACAAAATAACAGACTCATGGAATGACAGTGGTATTTAGCACTACTAAGTATATTAAAATAGCCTCGGTTTCAATGGCCTTTCTCATTAAGAAACAATCATTTAAAAAATTGACTGTAATTTTAAGTGACCAGCAAACTACTATTAAAAAGTAAAGACATGTGTCTTAATGAAATATTTGAGTTAACTGTTTTAATGTTAACTTTTTGTAAGAATGTTTTTCTTAAAGATATATAATGTGGACAAGTTGAAAAGAAATGATATTCGTTCTCAACTTCTCCTGTATCACATGACAGGCAGACACGATTCTGTCTCTCTATATTTGAGTAACGACCTTTTTCAATGGCTAGAGAATGGGCACTAAGCCGGAATTTGCTCAGCAAAGATCTATCTGATTTTAATTTACAGATATCAATGTATGGGGGTTTTTTCACCACTTTTATGAATTTCTCGAAAAAACTTCAACTTTTCACATACATGTACATTAATCAAGCTATTCATATTCTGTTTAGCCTGATCTTGAATCCTTTGTTGAATGCTATTAATATAAAATTTACTATTATTTGTGTTAAAGTTAAGATGTCCAATTCCTAACTTATTAATCCACTCTTTTATAGTGGTTACCCATTTATTGTTTTTTTTTCTGTATTTATATACATTTTATTTACAAGTGTATTTGGGGAGTTAACTATGTGATCAAATAATTTTATAGCTGAAAGTTTGATATTTAGATGCAAAGGAGTTCTGTTTGTCTCTGCTAGACAAGCTACATTAGTAGTTTTACACTGTACCCCTAAAATATCTTTTATAAATTTTAGATGTAGGTGTTCAAAAGGGCCAGAATCTCTGAACTTATTACCTACACCCCAAACTTCACTTCCATACAGGATGATGGGGACAACCAGGGAATCAAAAAGTTTTTCAAGAAGATTGCAAGGATTGTTTAGAGTAATTGTCCTTTTAATTTTGAACCATGCCTTTCTGCCCTTTTCCATTAGGTTTTTGCTAGTTTGGCTCAAGTTGCCAGTGTAGCTAACAGTAACACCAAGGTAGCAGTATGATTTAACTGTCTCTAAGTATGCATTATCCAATTTAAAGTGATTGAGGAATGATTTACCATTAGAGTTAAATATCATTATATTGGATTTTTTTGTATTAACTTCCAATTTCCAGGAGGAACAGAATTCACTTAACATATTTAACCCATTTTGTAATCCTTCTTCAGATTCTGATACTAAAATAATGTCATCAACATATAATAGGGATGTAACTGTGACATCACCTACTACTAGTGGATGGGTATGCCCAATTTTAAGATCATTCACAAGGTTATTAATGTACAAATTGAACAAAGTGGGACTTAGAACGTCACCTTTCACATGATAATTTGTACAAACTTGCATCTTTACCAATAATATCATCAACCCTACACAATAATCGTGGTAGATCACCAGATGCACTATCAACAATAGGTATTCTTACGGTTACAAAACTACCTTTTCAATTTTTGCATTAGACTTTGACACTTTCACGTTTGTTCAATGTCCTTGTATAATTTATGATATCCCGTATGGGCCCTAGCTCCCTCATGCACAGACTTAAGTATTTCAAATATCTTCTCAACTGTTACAACTTTTTTTCCAGTTTGCGAGTATTCACATCCTTCCAGATTTCTACAGTTAAAAGAGAAAAACTCATGTCAGAAAAAGGAAAGACAGAAGCTAAAACATAAAATTAAACAGAGAAAGTAACATAATCTAAATAAAAGACAGACACGTTTAAAAGAACTAAAATATAGTATGGCAGTACATGCGACTCTAGTCCACATCTTTCAAATCTTTTTGTTGTCAATTTGTTTTTAGTTCATAAAATAAAAATCGGTGCGATAACAGTAATTTTGATACTGGGAGAATAGGTGAAAAAACGTAAAAGGGGTAATAAGTTGATAAAAGTATAGTTTATGTAACACAAACTGAAAAGAAAGGATTCTCACCTCATTTTCGGGTATGCAGAGTTCGTTTTCACATTCTGTTTACTGGCGATTACGAACATGCTAAATTCAGGACAGGTAAGTTTGTAATAGATTAAATTAGACTTATTTCTAAATTGTACAATTGCGATAATTAACTTTTTTAAATATATTTTAGATTCGAATAACGTTGATCTGTAAAATTTTAAGCCTCGATAATCTCTTAAAACTAGGCAGACCGTACGCGTACGGTCCGACCGTATCTTAGGTATTTTGAACAAATACGCATACGGTCAGGACCGTCCGCGTACGGTCAAAATGCGCGCATGGTCTGGAACAGTCCCATTTCCTTCGAATATTGTCCCACATTGTCTCACTTCGTGGAAACTCCCGAAGTGCTTTTTTGTTTGTTATTGTATTAATTATTTGCTTAAATAAAAATAAATACAATCTATAACTAGAGTAATTTTGTTAATTAGAAATGTCAGTCAAGTAAACGATTGTAGTTTTTCATGTTCCGTCTAGCTACGGCCTTCGACAATATAAACACAGAATGCAATTCAGAGATCAGTTAAAGGCATACAGGCTGTCAGAATTAAAAGCTGGGACTATTATACTGACATAATAGTCCCAGTTAAAAATTGCCAATATTCGATATTTTATACTAATAAATTGCAGTTGAAATTTTTTATAATATCATACATGTACATAAATAGCATAGAACGAAGGAAATACGTCGCTGTTTTATTTTCTTGAATCAAGTAAAGAATCCAATATTTACCCACGCAATATTCATACGACTTGACAGTGAACTCATTCGGGAAAGCGTTTGCGCATGTGCGAAATTGTTTATTGATGAAGAAAGCACATGGCACAAATCGAATAGTGGGAGAACAAAAACATTGACGCATTCTATACGAAAACGACACAAAAGGAGGATTCATCAAGCTTTGTGTAAAAATTAAAAAAAAAGATGTTATACCGACCTACTCCATTTTTCAACACGTACGCATAATTAGTATCTTTTTTCGGCCGAATCATATTTTAACAGTAGAATTGCATCGTAGTTTTTTATATATTGGTTCATGCCCGTTTTTTTTTCCTAAAAAAAATAATCAAGACAACTCAAGTGTTATCAATAATATGCAATAGAATTTGTTTACACTTTTCCCTTTATCGAGCCCCTTTGCAGAGTTTGGGTTTGCTTTTATTGATTTCATCACGTATTTCCGATTTTAAAGGGGCGTTATCTGCCAAAATCGTAAATTTTTGTTACCCATAAAAACTATCAAATATGATTGATGGCTTAATAAAACGTGTTTCTGTAACTTATAAATGTTATGAAATGTACGCGCATCGGGGAAAAAAGGTGCAACTGCTCGTGTTTTGAGATCGATCAGAAATGGACGCCATCTTATTAATTATCGGAATTGTTTACGGAGTTTGCCGAATCGTCATTAATTCAGGAAAACAATACACTTATTTCTTATTTTCTGTGAATCTGCTGTTAATTACGGACAAAAAAAAACATGCAAGTTTGCAGTTAATAAGCGACAAAATACAAATTATTCGTTTTTACCTGTCACTAGTAAGGTCAGTTGCATACGGAGAAAGCGAGGTCAAATTATTTGCTTGCAAGGCAATAATCAATCCATGGTAATTTTCGTTCTCAAAAGGCGAAAAGTGGTACGATAAGCTGTTTAATGTGTAATATTTACCTTTATTTCATCATTTTAAAGCTATTTACCAATTTCCAAAACATATAATTTTTTTGGTCAAAATCGTAGCTAATGCCTTTTTAAGTGGCATTCTTACTAAATAGTATTTTACCATTATATAATATTAACTGATTACCCCGGGATCCAATTTCATAGATATATTTCTTAAATTATATTAATTCTAACGAATTTACATGCAACATGCTTCCTGTTTATTCATAGCAGTTATCAGTATTCGGAAAACTTCGGAAAAGCAGCCGACTTATAATTAGGTCGTGTTAATGGCGATTTTACCAACAGACATTCAAATTCTTTTCACTAATTACGACATTATAACATATTTTTTAAACCTTGCTTCTTGTTCAGAACATTTTATTAGTATGAAACATCGAATATTGGCAACTTTTAATATAAACAAAAAAATTCAATTCTGACAGCTTTTATGCCTTTAACTTGAAGTGATGTGTTATGACCGTATTTTACCGTTTTATTGCCATTCAAACATTTAGTATAAACGAGATGGGCTATGAAGGTATCAAAGTACAAGAGACGGCAGGTTTTTGCTCCACTCTTTATGACACATTTGAAAACGCCCGTATACTGGGACATACAAATATGGTTTAAGTTTCTAGAATAAGTTTTAGAATGGCTGTAGTATGGTCCTTTTAACAGAAAACATATTTTTTCCTCTAGGCATCAAACAGTGTTCAAGTCTCCCGTGAACATGTCTAAATTTGCAATACCACTATAACAATACTTTCCATAATTATTTTCAATATCTACCTTCGACTTTGTTTTACTGAAATGAAAAAAATATATTTATACCTATATCATACCCTGCTTGTCAATTATAGAAAAAAAAGATAGTGGTAGCAAAGTTTCAATACCCCTCATACAAGAACATACAATTTATACGACCTTTTACTATGGTGTCCAATGGTATTCCAAACGTGTCGCTTGTACTCTCTGTAATAAAGACGTGATATTAATTTAGTATTCGCACGATGCGTTTCTGGACTAATCTTCATCGGTAATTATCCATGGATGAGAATAGCTGTCATTTCCTATATACAGATTTTTTAAGTTTAGGTCGTAACTTTCCACTTTTTAAATATATACCGTGTGGTTTTCTACTTGTTCACCGATATAGTTTTCGCGTGTATACTTGTATTTCCCCCAACAAATTCCCAACTTATATTGAATCGATGCCCCTTGACACTTAACTTTATTCATACAATGATATTACCAAAATATATCAGTCCACGATGTAACAGTATCGAACAAAGAGATCAACAGTCCACGGTGTAACGGTATCGAACAAAGAGATCAACACTCCACGATGTAACGGTATCGAACAAAGAGATCAACAGTCCACGATGTAACAGTATCGAACAAAGAGATCAACAGTCCACGATGTAACGGTATCGAACAAAGAGATCAACAGTCCACGGTGTAACGGTATCGAACAAAGAGATCAACATTCCACGATGTAACGGTATCGAACAAAGATATCAACAGTCCACGATGTAACGGTATCTAACAAAGAGATCAACAGTCCACGATGTAACGGTATCGAACAAAGATATCAACATTCCACGATGTAACGGTATCGAACAAAGAGATCAACAGTCCACGATGTAACGGTATCGAACAAAGAGATCAACAGTCCACGATGTAACGGTATCGAGCAAATGTTGGTGTAAACAAATTAAATATATACCGTGTGGTTTTCTACTTGTTCACCGATATAGTTTTCCCGTGTATACTTGTATTTCCCCCAACAAAATCCCAACTTATATTGAATCGATGCCCCTTGACACTTAACTTTATTCATACAATGATATTACCAAAATATATCAACAGTCCACGATGTAACAGTATCGAACAAAG
>MJUT01009014.1:235102-260396 GCA_002080005.1 Gigantidas platifrons | reverse complement strand
TCTTATGGTCACATATAGAACAACAATCAGAAACACTGAATATTACAGTATGGATATCTTATGGTCACATATAGAACAACAAAGAAATTAACATATGTAGGGTTAGGGCTAGGTGTTTATGTCAGTATTAGTAATATTTCAGTTATATCGTGGTGGTCAGCTTTATTGGTGGAGGAAACCGGAGTTCCCGGAGAAAACCACCGACCTGTCACAAGTCACTGACAAACTTTATCACATAATGTTGTATCAAACATACCTCGCCTAAGCTGGATTCGAACTCACAACGTTAGTGGTGATAGGCACTGATTGCATAGGTAGTTATAAATCCAACTACCATACGATCACCCCTAACATATGTAAAGATAAACATATGTTTACATTGTATAACATAATTAAGGACAATAAATAACCTAAATTATCTTATTCAATTTCAATCAGGCAAAATTGCATTAATGTCGTTCAATATTCCAACTGTTTGATTAAACCCCATTGTTTTACTTGTTCTTATAATAACCAAAAGATTACATTCTCTTTTACAACATCACATCACATTATGTAATTGACCAATCAATGATGAGCATTTGTGATATGAAGAAAATAATAGGAGGTGAAGCCAAAAAAAATCCTCAGAATTCTACATGACTGCAATGTTAATTAATTTGTTGATACAAAATGTATATATCTACAGAAGTTAAATTTAGTAATAACCTCTGGTCTTTTTTACGCTAAACTAAATCTTTACTTTGATATTTTCCAAATTATATATGACAGGTTTATATGTAATTATTAGGAAAAATTCATTTTTTTACATTGAAATAGAGGTATAATCCTGAGAATACCTGCTGACTACACCTCCTTTGTTATCAAGTGCCAGGATGTGTGGATAAGAGAATATATAGATCAATTAGAAATATCAATAATCAATGATATTCATTGTTTTGTGTGTGACTGTATTATTTTCTTCTTTCTTAAGGGGGTTGGATTGAATTTCAAAAAGAAATACCAAGTTCTCAATTTTTTGCCTGTCTGGCCTGAAAAAACAATAAATTAGCATAGGTCACCGAACTAACTTATTGCTACATTTTTTTTTGTAGTCGCCCATCTTTGTGTGGGGGTGGCTATATGAGGTACCAACTTTGGATCTCTACAAATTATGCATTAACAGGTCCTCTGGCCCTAGAATTTTTTTCCTCCATACAACACTCTTTCTCTCTTAACTATGTTGCAAGAAATACCAAATTCCCCATTTTTGCATATATAATGTGCTCAGTTGTGTCTAGAACGAAACCAGCTTTTAAAAAAATAGGGTCACCGAGGTTGCTTTGTCAATATTTTGATTTGAAGACACTCAGGGGGCATAGCAAGTATTAATGGGAGATAACTCTTACAATAATTTACTGATTTTTATTAAAGTGTTCACAGGGTTTTTGAATAATTTGTTTTCTAGCTGTTACTCTTACTTTTCCATTACATTTTGTACTTAAAAACAGTTTTATGATGACATATTCGTGACAGCCATGCACGAAAAAAATGCGCAGGAACAATACGATCCAACCTCCTTAAATGGGAACCAATTGAATGTCATCACAACATATTTCTTTTCGTGATTTACTGATTTTTTTTTTATTTATTGAAATAGGAATCCCATAATTTGACAAATGCCTCAAGTAGTAGTATTTTAGATTCTATTTGTTTTCAATTTTTATAGTAACATATTCATATGCTTCAAAAACTTATTTATGAGTGAGTGAGTGATTGTTGTTTAATGCCAATTCAGCAATTTTTCAGCTATATCATGGCGAGAACAAGTTAATTTTCAATGAGATGATGATGAGGTCCACTTTGTTCTAGATCAACACGCTGAGTTGGATTTTTATAGTGCTAGCTCACTGAAACAACAGTCTGTGGGTATACATGTCACTCCACTCGAACACATTATTCTGATTCCGAGCCAACCAGTCTTTGTTCTTTCTCCGTAATGCTGCATGCTTAGCGGAGAAGCAACAAATACCAATTTTATAGTCTTTGGTTTGACCCGACCGGGGCTCGAACCCACGATATACCGCACTCGAGGCGAGCATGCTAACCATTACACCACCGATGCGGTTAAACTGATTTATGTAATTTACATAAATCAGTTTAACCGCATAAAATTTAACTCTTCATGGTCAGTGTTTTTACACATGTTGATTTATTGAACACTAAAAGAGCTTATTACTAAAATATAAAAACAAACTTACATTTGATTAATTCATTCTTCAAGTCTTGTGTAGTTCTGTTTACAAAGGGTTCCCATTTTATTTCAAAGTTTAAATGATAAAAGACTTCAAACATATTATTCAAATCTTTCTCAGCACCAATTCTGTAGCCACCAATTCCTTTGGCAAATTTCTGTCCTGTGATAATTAATGCCAATCCAGGTTTGGAAGTATTATCATCAGGGGACACAACATATGGAAGATTTAATTCCAAACTAGTTTCTCCTCCTTGTAAAGTTGATGATTTTTTCCCATTTCCTGATGAAGGTATCTGATTATCTCCCTTTATTAATGTATACGTCTCTAAATTTCCACTCAGCATAGCTGTTCCTTTGTCTTGATAAATCGTTTGTATTGAGGAGGAATCCTGAGTTTGACTTTTATTTGAACCCTCTGACGTTGATTTTGGTAAAGGTGTAACATCAGTTATTGAAGCAAGACTTGAAGGGTGTTCTGAATCACTTGCTGGAGTTATCTTGGCTTTGTATGTATATGAACTATCATCTTTACCAACACCTAAAAATCTATAAAATAAAATCATAAAAACTAATTATTTAAGAAAAATATAGAGTTACATTTATCATATCAGTTAGATAGTGTAGCTTGTGAGTTCAATCCCTGGTCAGGTAAATTCACAAACTATAAAATTGGTATTTTCAACCAATCAGATTCAGAGTCAAGAAAATGTATCTGAGGAGCCACATATCTACCTGTTGTTTCAGTGAGATCGTACAACAAAAATGCAACTAAACCAAGCATGTTGGTCTATATGTCATCATCTCATCAAAATGTAACTTGTTCTCACAATGATATACCTGGTTGTGTAGCATAAAAATATTGCTTGGTGCTAAACAACAATCAACCACTGTATAATTAAATATTATAAATGACCTTTAAATAAAAGCACCCTTATATACCGGTAGCTTTGTTTAATACCTCACTTCCTGTAATATAAACCCTACATTCCAGCAATCATACGTCATGTAAACCCTACATTCCAGCAATCATACGTCTTACATGTCGACCTTGAATGGTCATACAACTTAAACTTTGTAAAGATAAATTTTGAAAAAAAAAAAAATTTAATTTATAGTAAGCATATAAGTATTCATTGTTAAAACTGTACCTTGAATCTATATTTAAATTTATTTCTGTACATTGTATATATATATATATATATATAGAGAGTTTTGTTTCTTGTATCTATAGTAACATATTTTATTCTGTAATCTTGTGTATACAGATATATATAATTATGATTGTCTTTTCTATTGCTACATCTATTTAACTTACTTTTTCAATTTTGTTCCAAATCCATCTATAAAGATAAACATTTACAAATTAAACATATAGAAACAGATATTGTAGTAAATCTCTTTCATTTAGTCTTGTATTTTTTCAGTCCTAATTGAGGTGCCTTCATTGTTGTGATCATATGGTTATTGAATTGACAACTACTTGTGCAATCAGGGCCTATCACCACTTAAGTTGTGAGTTTGAACCCTGTTCATGGCGAAGTGTACACGATACAACATTATGTGATAAAGTTTGTCAGTGGCTTGCGACAGGAAGGTGGTTTTCTCTGCATACGTTTGTACTCCGGTTTCCTCCACCAATAAAACTGACTGCAACGATATAGCTGATATATTGTTGAAAGTAGTGTTAAACACCATAAACCTAAACTAAGCCTTAACCCTAATTGAATTTTGTTTTGAACATATTTTACTCATGAATATATTATTAAGATTGAGCAACAGATACTGCTGATACAAGCTCGCCATATTACATTGTATATATACAGATCCAGTGGGACAGATATATTGCATGGTTGTCACCTGCTTAGATGTTTGTATAATATACTTTATTTCCTGTGACTGTATACTAGTAATGAATTCTTCATTATCCATAATATATTAAAAATCAGTAATGCATCAAAGGTGTGAAAGCCGAGTTGTGAACATATGGATTGACAATGCCTAGTTATATAATTCTGAACCTTAGTCTTTGCTGTGATATTTCTTTATTTTGTTTAGAACTAGAATATGCTTGCTTGCTTTCTAGAGCTTTTTATTTGCAAGTCTGTTTCTGTTATTTGTATGTGCTTGAGTTTTGTTGCCAGCTCACTTATGGCTATCTTTTAATCCTTATTTTATTGCATGCTTCTGCTTTGATTGTTTGCTTATGTATATCTTTGTATTATGTATTGCATGTTTTAGTCGGTTAAAGATCTTTTAAAGCTCATGTTTATCTGTTTGTACTTTTTCAGGGATAGTAACTCCTAGGCACCTGATTTATTTTTCATTGATTTTGCAGGGTAGGTACATCTTCTCCTAACAAATATTTTTCAAATTAAATTGTTTATCTATCTCTAATACCTTCTGTGATAGAAGCCTGAAACTTTCAAGACAATGCAAAATTTGCTCTTTCATGGGCAATAACTGCAAGATGCCCGATTTAATTGTCACAGAATTTGCAGGCAATATAGATCTTGTACTGATGAAGTTTTCTCATATTCAAACTGTTTATCTATCTCCAATAGTTTCCATACCCCGAAAAACACAAATTTTGTTGTTTAAAGGGTAATAAGTGCAAGACGTCCGATTCAATTGTTGCGGAATTTGCAGGCTAAACAGATCTTATTCTAATAAACGTTTTTCAAATTTGATCTGCTCACCTATCTTCAATAGTTTCCATGAATAGTGCATGACATACTATTACCTAGAACTGAACCCATGTTATCTAATAGTCACTCCAGAAGGTTTCTTGCACACCAGATGCATTGGGGATAAAGTTACAGTAGATATGATCCAAGCTTGAGTGGTAGTTAGTTGTCTCTTGTTCTATAACTGGATGTAATCCAAGAGAGTTGGCTATTCGTTGTTGGAAAGTTTTTAATTCTCTTGATGGTTGTAAAATGTCTGAGTTCAGATCACCAAGGTGAATGGTTCTACTAGTAGAATCATGAGGAATGAAGTGTAGCATATTTTGAAGATCTTGTGTCACAGTTGATAATGACTGATGAGGAGGCTTATACACAGATATCATGGTGAATGATGGTGTCCTGGCAATGATGTATTCGTTTCCATTTAAGGAGGAAGACAAGATTGGATGGTAGTGAGTGTTCTCGGTGTTCAATACAACAGTGCCACCATGTCTCCTGGAGGAATTATTGGTGACAGCATACAAGATGCATATGTGTACCAAGTTTCATTTAGATCCTACAGTTTGTTCTTAAGATATTGTGCAGAAACGAAAAAAGTATCAAATTTTTGTTCTATTTTTAGAAGTTGTGACCTTGACCTTTCACCTACAATCCTCAATATCAATAGGCTTCCTCCTCTCACCACCAGGCATGTGTGTACCAAGTTTCATTTAGATCAGACATTTCATTTTTAAGATATTGTGCGGAAACGAAAAAGTTGACTCCCGGACAACATTCATCATATTATAACCCGAGTTCGACTTCGTCGCAACTCTGATAAAAATTGCTGAGTTAGATTGCTGTCAAATTATAATATCAAGTATATATGTACCATCTACACACACTTAGACACATGTCTTATATTTATCTCTAGATTTTCCTTACGAGACAAGGTAACACTTCAATTATTGAAGCTATATTTTAATATAGCAGATGTGGTCGAGTGGTCTTGGGCACTGGACATAAGGCTTAAGCGATAGGTGCTGCAGTGTATCAATGGTGTGAGTTCAAATCCCGTCAAGGGAAGAACAAAAATTTGACAGCTCAAAGATCTAATTCTAACACTGTTTGGTTTAATTTTCAGACCTATATATAATTAGTATTAACCTAGTATCACAAGTAACTTTGAGATCCAGTGGGACAGATATATTGCATGGTTATCACCTGCTTAGATGTTTGTATAATATACTTTATTTCCTGTGACTGTATAATGAATTCTTCATTATCCTATACAATATATTAAAAATTGCTGAGTTAGATTGCTGTCAAATTATAATTTATAATATCAAGTATACATGTAGCATCTACACACGCTTAGAGACATGTCTTATGTCTATCTCTAGATTTTCCTTATGAGACAAGGTAACACTTCGACTATTGAAGCGATATTTTAATATAGCGGATGTGGTCGAGTGGTCTTGGGCACTGGACATAAGGCTAAGCGATTGGTGTTGCAGTGTATCAATGGTGTGAGTTCAAATCCCGTTAAGGGAAGAACAAAAATTTGACAGCTCAAAGATCTAATTCAACACTGTTTGGTTTAATTTTCAGACGTATATACATATATATATATATAGTCCGATCTTATAGTAACGCAGGTTCTATTGTTTTATGCATTCACGTTCTATTTCAATAAATTTTCAATTTAAGTATCACGGTACCATAGGACCCCTATATATACACTTGGTAATATATACAATCACAATCTTTGTTTAGTGTAATTTAATAATAGTTAATTGATTTTCTGTAGCACCAGTATTACAAGAAACAGATGTCGAGCCTGTTGTGTGAACCAGTATCACTACGAGTCGCGACATTGACGAGTTGTGATGCGGTTTGTTCACACAACAGGCAAGACCTGATACAAATTCTTGTACCAACACACTATGTATGTAATAAGTTTATCTAACATTTCAATAAAAACAAATTTTAAGCAAATAACAAGGGTCGAAATAAGATTAACAAATTTGTACAATACTCTGAGGGAAACTACATTTTGCGCATTACGTCACGTTATTTGTTATTTGATTTGATTACGTTGCTTACATCAACGTGTTTTCCCCGCATGACGTCATGACAAAATATTTCGGCAGAGAAGTTCTCGTGCAACGTTGCGCCATTCTTTTATCACCACAGTGTGGTGATACAACATCTAGTATCAGACAGGCTATTTTCTTTAAATTCAAAGTAAAACGTACAAAATGTTAGGTAAAATAAATCATCTATAGAGTGGTGAACAAACATGGTAAGTTATGGTAATCTATATAATTTTGTTGTGCATCCAAAAGTTGACAGGATACAATGCACGTGTTCTAAATTATGAAAACATACAACAATCTTGAAAAATTTATTTTACTTTCAAATCAAATCAATGGTGTAATCGTTTGACTTGCTACAATAGAATGTGATAGATAATAGGTTCAATCAGTGCCATCTTAATGCATGAGCATGC
Organism: Gigantidas platifrons; assembly: GCA_002080005.1. Lineage (NCBI taxonomy): Eukaryota > Metazoa > Mollusca > Bivalvia > Mytilida > Modiolidae > Gigantidas > Gigantidas platifrons. Next base: position 252,985 of record MJUT01009014.1, on the reverse strand, counting down.
TGGTCAGTTGCGTGGGCGTCTACAAGTAAAGGTGCCCCATGCTAATCTATGTATGTTGTATATATGGCATATTTTTACCGGTAATGCTTAAACACTAATTTTGTTGGAAGTATAAAATATGTTTAATTTCATCGACAAATACAGTTTTATTCGTGCGAGTGGTTATGTAGATAGAGGCCCAGTGCACCCCTTTGCCCGGGTCCTATAATGCTGTTAAGACAGCCCTGGGTTCAATCTTCAGTCGGGTCAAGCACTACATGTATGTAATCACAGTCGTTTGAATTTCAATGATTTAAATAAAAAGAGGGTACAAAAATATAGTATATATAGTAAATAGGGGCCTATTATATACTATATTTTTTTACTCTTTTTTTATTTAAATCATTGAAATTCAAGCCACTATTTACTATATTTGTTTACTCTTTTTTTTATTTATTTAAATCATTGAAATTCAAAAGACTGTGAAGTAATCACTCCCTCACCTATAGTACTTTCACTTTGGGCAAGTTCAACTTCATCTACATTCTGCATAGATTCATCTCGAGCACCTGCATCCCCTCCTTCATCTGGTTGAGCACTCATTGAATTAGTATGTTTCTAAACACTGGCAAAACACTGATTGGGTGTGCAATGATGTTACTGCCTTGGTAAGTTGAGGTGGAGCTCTTAGTCTAGACTTAGCTGCTTGATTGTATTCTTCTTTTGGAAGTTCCACCCTATATGTATTATATGTAGTGTTGTATTTTTTTTTTTGTAAGTAATATATTGCTCAATTGTTTGGATTTAAAAGGTAAAATTGATAAACTGCTCAGTTAATATTTTCCTGTGAAAGTGAAAGTAAAAACGGAAGTATATATATGAAACATTTATAAACGTCTAAAATGGTTTGTAAAACAACACCAAGTACACAAAACAAAGTGATAAAGAATTAAACACTTCGTTGAATGACAAAATTTTCGTCCCACCGAGGGACTTTATCAATGTCTATTTAAATAATACTTAGAACCAATATGGCGGGAAGGTCTAAAACCAGGACAGGTATTTTTCAGTATGTTTATATGTATAACTTTTGAACGTAATGAGATATTTTCATGATCTAAACTCTATAATAAAGAAGAGAGTAAAGGCTTTAATTTGATATAAAGATTTTTAAAAAATATTGACATTTGATACCATAAATCGTGGCAGGACAGTGTTTTTCAATGGCGGAAATGACGATAATTTGTATCAAAATATTTTTTATTATGGAGTTTAGATCATGAAAATATCTTATTTCGTTCAAAAGTTATACATATAAAACTACTGAAAAATACCTGTCCTGGTTTTACCTGTCCTGGTTTTAGACCCTCCCTGTTTATCCCCAATATGGCGTCTTAATATAAAAAAAAAAAATGTTGACGGTCCATGTACGGAACAAAAGAACCAGAAATTGCACATATGAAATTACATACATAAAAGAATTGAAATCCTACATATAAATTAATGAAAGTACAATAACAATAATATAAATACACAATCGGGCTATTCATTTAAATAAATGTTAAATTAGAAATAAAAATAAAAAAAGAAAATGAGACATTATTGGTAAATGCATCAAAAAGAACTGTCAAAAATATTTTTGAAAACGGTATGATACCCAAACTCAATCACAATAACGGCCCACCAAAGTGTGGAATATATACTATGGGCCGATTGAGCAAACTGCATGTTCTAATAGGACTGGGAGGGACCAACACAAATAGGAGTCAAGAAAGGATATTATTTTTTCTCATTGATTCCATTCGGTGACAAGGTCTTAAGTTTTCTAATCCAGAAGCTTTCCCTTTCCTGTCTGCTTTTATCATCCCACTTGGGGTTATGGTCAATTATGGTGACCTTCAGTTTGCCGAAAGAATCATGGTGGCCCGTCGATCTGAGATGTCTGCTGAGTGGAAGGTCAGGTTTGCAATTTGCATCACTTCTATGGCCATTCAGGCGTTTACTAAGTTGTTGTTTAGTTTCTCCGATGTACTGAAGGCCACAAATTGCACATTCCAGGAGGTAGATAATATTTCCTGTCTTGCAGTTGGCATTGCAGTATATGACGAATTCTTCTCCTGTATGTGTGCTGCTGAATTTTTGTGTGCATTGGATGTTTTTGCACGTCATACATCGTCTTGAATCACATTTTTGACACTGACCATTGTAGGCAGATCGAGGGGAGACGTCAGCTCTCACCAAGATATCTTTCAAACTTTTGGGTTTCCTGAAAGCCAAGACGGGTGGTTCCTTGAAGATTTTGCACAATTCTGGGTGTTTTTGTATGGTTGTCCAGTGCTATTAGTATTAATCATCAAATTATTTCAAAATTATCAGAAAAAGTAGCAACCAATTCTGAGATTATTGGTGTAAATTTCATCAAAATCTGACCGGAAATGACTTCAGGATATTGATTTTAAAAAATGTGGTTTTATATGAAATATATAGTAAATTATTTGAGTGGGAACAGATATATGGCTCATAACTACATACATTAGTATTCTCCATTACAAATCATATGATACTTATACAAAACAACTTTTAAAAGTTACACGCATGATGCAGAATATAATAATACAAAAATACAAATATCAAAAAATCAAATATTTATTATTCCAATCATGGTCCCACAGGAGGCAGTTAAATAAATATAACAATTATGATTAATACAATAGACAGTACATTGCTATAAACAGTAAATACATAAATAATTTTAATTGATAGTATATTCAGTAGTGATACAGTATATGTGGTATTATTGTACCTGATCTCTGCCAAAGTGCAATCCAGGAAATTCAAAGAAACGATATCACACATACCAACAAGAAAAAAAAAATAATTATAATAAATATGTAATCCTTGTAATGCATATCTTAGTTTGTACTAAGAAGTGGCTAAAGTATATTTGGACTTATGGATGAAACATTGGATATCTGCAAGGGCCACCAAGGGACGGTGCTTATGGATATGTTCAATTGAACATTCCACCTCGTGCCCCCAGCAGAACTCCAAGGTTATATAATATACAGATATACAAATACAAATACTTTATTGCTAATCACAGCGCCCTTAAAGGGCAGGATAATCACATAATAATCACAAATATACAAGTAATTCATATTAATTATAAATGATTATTAAAAAAAAAAAAGGAATAACAAACACAAAATAAGTGTAAAAAATAGATGCACTAGTACAGTTGTACACATATTTTAAAAAGTGTTTCTTATTTCTAATGCGTCCCTAATGAATTTATATAAATAATTACATTCAATAATATTTTTTGGATTTAAAAGTTTAGACAGTAAAAATTAAGTATTATGTGAATCTTTTAGATCTAAACCATGAGACTGGAAAAAAGTTTTCCTTATATCTTTATATTTATGGCATGATATCAAAAAATGTTCTTCTGTCTCTACTTCAGTACAGAATTTGCAGAATCGTTCTTCTCTTGGAATTTTAGGTTTATTATTATCTACCCCGCTCTATATTTAAACAATGAGCACTGATATATGTAGTTGTGTAATTTTACTTTTTATACTTTTGCTTAGATTGGTTTCACGATAGAAGGGAACAAAATTTGGAATAAAACTATTGCTAAAAAGTATCCGGCAGTTTACTGTCTACCCGTATAGCCCCAGATTTAATTTTTTGTAGTTGTGAGTCAGAGAGCATTCTTTTGAATAAAAATGCTGTAAATCAACGATCAACTTAGATGATGTTCTGTCACTGAACTATGTTGCCAGTTTCTCTGGCCCCGATGCCATAAAACTTTTTCTTTGCTGAGCAAATTTTTTTTGCTCAAATCTGTGTTCTCAGCCAATCAAATTTGAGTATTTCCTTATTTGAGAATATTCTCAGACTTAAGTAAATTCTCAAGTTTTATGGCACCGGGGCCTTGAGTGTCCTTTTTGATTGCCCCTTTGGTATAATTCTCTAAAGTTTATTTATAAGCTTTCTGTTGATGATACACCCTTATCAAAATTGTAATAGTAGAAATTATCATTGTAAAGCTGCATGCTGTTTTGTTTACTGAAGTTTAAGTAAGCGAGTGAGTAATTGTTGCTTAATTATGAGCAATAATTCCGGCACGTGAATTCCGGTAAGTTACACGCAGGCACTTGTTTCTATCCATGGGAAGGTCCATTTACTTATGCATTAGTGGACCTTCCCATGGATAGAAACAAGTGCATGTGAAGTTACATTTCAATGGAGTGATGATGTCGGCTTTGTACTTAGAAATTAACACTCTTAGTTGGATTTTTATAGGACTTTCATTCATTTGCAACATGGAAAATTCAAATAAAATAGTTCATTAAAGGTCAAGCTATCGGTTAAACTTGTTATATATTATATAGACAATATTTAGGAAAATGCAATTAATCTCTTGGTCTTCTTCTTCTTCTTTATATTCTTTCCTCCACTGTCTGGAGTACCACTACTTATGTAGAGTAGTGTAACACTGAGCAACTGTACTGTAAGCAACGGGGTGCATGTGCAGGATAAAATTACATTAAAATTTAGTGCAAGAACCAGTATGTTAAAGTCTATAAATCATTTGTTCCAGATACTGGTATAACGACTGTCCAAGCTGCTCGGCGAACCCAACGCCAATTTACAAACTCGCTCTAGCAGAATGTCATCTCCATTAATATAACAAGAATAACTTCCCATCACCAGGCAAAAGCATCTTAAAACTATGTGTCACTTTTTTACATATTAAAACACTAGTTCTATGGCACTTTGAACAAGGATGTTGTTTGTATTTATTTTTTGAATTACAGTTTTCTTTAAAATATTTGCAAGATTCTAATCGTTTCATTGCAAGAATATATATATGGTAGCTATATTTTCTGTTTTTGAAGCCACTGTCGACATGATTTGTGTCTACGTATCTTATCCGCACCTTTCTTGGAAATGGTCATGATATAATTAAAGAAATACGCTTAAATTCTGACAATTTCTTGGATAAGAATGTGGGAAATAATCAACATCTATGGAACTGAGGGGTATGAAGTTTAAGGGTAAGTACCATTATATACTCATGTTCCCCACTGTTGTCAAGTCAATTATCTGCACCTTTCTTGGAAATGGTCATGATTTGATTAAAGAAATAGGTGTCAATTCTGACCATTCCTTGGATAGGAATGTGGGAAATAATCAATATGTATGGAACTGAGGGCTACCAGTATGCAGATTAAGGGTAAGTACCCTTAATTACTCCTAGTCAAGTCAAGTATGTCTATGTAAGACGAATATGAAGACACACGGCTAGACCGCCCTTTGGCAGGCAGGTCTGCTGGCAGACTACTGCACACGGCTAGGCCGCCCTTTGGCAGGCAGGTCTGCTGGCAGACTGCTGCACACGGCTAGTCCGCCCTTTGGCAGGCAGGTCTGCTGGCAGACGGCTGCACACGGCTAGGCCGCCCTTTGACAGGCAGATCTGCTGGCAGACGGCTGCACACGGCAAGGCCGCCCTTTGGCAGGCAGGTCTGCTCGCAGACGGCTGCACACGGCTAGGCCGCCCTTTGGCAGGCAGATCTTAGTCTTAGTCTAAAACTAAGACTACTGGACACGACTAAGCCATCCCTGTTCAGGCAGATCTGCCGCTGCAGCAAACTGCTGGACACGGCTAAGCCAGTCCCGTGGAGGCAGATCTAAGACTAAGAATAAGACTTGCTGCTGCAGCAGACTGCTGGACCCTGCTAGACCGCCCTGTAGTCTCCTACACGGCTAAGCCAGCCCGGTGCAGGCAGATCTTAGTCCTAGTTTTAGTCTTAGTCTAAGACTAAGACTACTGGACACGGCTAAGCCAGCCCCCTTCAGGCAGATCTGCCGCTGCAGCAGACTACTGGACACGGCTAAGCCAGTCCCGTTCAGGCAGATCTGCTGCTGCAGCAGACTGCTGGACACGGCTAAGCCAACCCCGTGCAGGCAGATCTAAGACTAAGAATAAGACTTGCTGCTGCAGCAGACTGTTGGAGCCTGCTAGACCGCCATGTAGTCTCCTACACGGCTAAGCCAGCCCCGTGCGGGCAGATCTTAGTCTTAGTTTTAGTCTTAGTCTTAGTCTAAGACTAAGACTACTGGACACGTCTAAGCCAGCCCCCTTCAGGCAGATCTGCCGCTGTAGCAGACTGCTGGACACGGTTAAGCCAGCCCCGTTCAGGTAGATCTGCTGCTGCAGCAGACTGCTGGACACGGCTAAGCCAGCCCCGTGTAGGCAGATCTAAGACTAAGAATAAGACTTGTTGCTGCAGCAGACTGCTGGACCTTGCTAGGTAGCCCTGTAGTCTCCTACACGGCTAGGCCGCCCTGTAGTGCCCTACACGGCTAGGCCGCCCTGTAGTCTGTAGTTCGAGGTGTAGGTCAAGGTATGAAGCAGACCTATCTGTATCTGTGGCATTCTTTATTTCAAGCTCAATGGGGTGGATGCGCTCAACGAAATCACCAAACCAAGAATTATTTAATGAAAGAACATCATCTATATAGCGCAACGTGAAATTAAAAGATCGGGCTAGTTTCTTTTCGGTTTTCTGGAGAAGCCCTTGTATGAAGTCATGTGTACGAATAAAGGAACAAATCGGTGAGAAGAGGAGCACGATTAGTACCCATAGGTATACCGACTGTCTGTTGTTGTTTAGAGAGTTAGAACAGTCCCACGGGTTAATTTTTAAATCCTTGTTAGAAAGGAGAAAAAAATATGAAACGAATGATTACTTCCTGTCAATTTTAATGGCTCGCTCTCATCCATTTTGACTACAATGGTTGTTACATATTAATATATAAATATATATATATTTACAACATACACAGTGCAAATATAACGACTTGAAGTGAATCCTTCAAATTTTAGAGTGGGGATATCACATTTGAAGGACTTAAGGTCTGGTGATAGAGCTATTGTTTCTGGTAAATTGTTTCGATCCGACATAGTATGAGGAAAGAACGAATGTTAGTACAAGTTTTTATTGTAAGAAATTTGCCTAAATTTGTGTGCCCCAATTACGCCTATCTGGCCGAGTCAAAATAAATCAGGTGGAACTACTACTAATCCCTATTCTAATTCATATAATCTATTAGCCTTGCTTTTGTTCTCCTGTGTTGTAAATTCTCCCCGAAAGTTAATGAGTCTATCATTTTTAAGCTGCAACTTTCTTAATCTGTGACAGTAGAGATACTGATAAGAAGTGGTAAACTGTTGATGGATAATGAACCATAACAATGGACAAGGTAGGATAAGGGGCATTTTTGGCCCCTTCTTAAAAAATCTCCATTTTGGCATGTGTTAGGGGTGACTTTAAAACTATAAGAAATGGAAGAAAAAATACGTTCTGACTTTTACGTTGGTTGCTTAGCAACCAAAATCAACATAACCCTGAATTTACACTGAAAGTGCCTGCATTTAAGTCCAGAAGTTTCTTTTAAACAACTATAAACTCAATAATCCTGAAAATGAATTAAAATATTAATACTGTTATATGAAGGGTATTTTCCATTATAATTCAATGCCAAATAGATAGTGTGAAACTTCCATAGCAACAAGGTAAAAAAGTGTTCCATTTTACTTTGAATAGCTTTAAATTTACTAATTTCTAGTATTTATTTGCTCAGAATTGATTTAAAGTGTACCTATAAATACTTTTCTTAGTATTTGAGGTAACAAAAGGTTTGTGAGATTCCATAGCAACATATTTAGCCATAGCAACCAGAAATGCACATTGAAATGGTGTCTTTCAGTCCATAATTTACTCTGAATACTCAAACAATCAATGTCTTTCTCGCTAGACAGATATGAAGGGTATCATTTCTAAATATTTCTTAACAATTTTTAATGTGTACTTTCCATAGCAACGGATTTATCCCATAGCAACAAGGAAAATATGTTTCATTTTACATAAAATGACTTCCAGATCATGAATTCCAAGTATTTTTTATACGAATTAATTCCTAGTGCCCCAAGAAGTATTATTCTAAGTAGTTAAGATAGATTTTTAAGTATGAGCGAACCTACGACCCACATCAAGCTTTTACATATGTATATAAAGACTTAGTTATGGATGATTTCTGTTTTGAATATTTACGCGGGTCGTAGGTTCGTTCATACTTTGAAATGCATTTGAACTGCCGAAAAATACGTATTTTTGGTGTAATTCTTGAACTGATCACATATTCAGACGTTAATATTGGTATTGAAACAAAGCGTAAATAGAAATTTGAATTGTTTTATTCATAAGCACACATTTCATTACAAAATTGAGCAGAAATTAAGCTTGAAATGTTAAGTAGGATTTTTAATGAAATAGTGGGCCGCTGGCAATAGCTTATCCTATCTTGTCCAAATTTCAGAAATTTGATATCTCCTTAAAATTAGGATGAATTTTGGCGTTCGACCACATAGTATAATGAACTATTTCGCAGATGACCGAAAATCAGTTTACCTTGTCAGAACATTATCTCAACCATCTTAAATACGAGATCGTTGCTATTTACTACATTTTGATAAGGGGTAACTCGGTGGATGCACCCCGGGTTTTTGGTTGGTATTCGTATTGCTCCTTTTTTCTGTGTATTGTGACTTTTTACTCTGTGTTTGTCTTTATATTGATTGATGTCTTTTGGTTACGATTTGGTCCCTTTTTATATTGCTCAAACCTGCTATTTACAATTGAAACAGTTGGAATAATAACATATTTTAGATATAAACAAGGGGTAATCAAAAGCCATACATCAGAAAACATAATGACAAAAAAAAAGACAAAAGGGCAAACAATAATCACAACAATTCACAGACAACTAAAGATCGAGCAATACCAACAGTACACCATTGAAAACCGTGGGTGAGTTGAAGTGCTCTGGATTGGTAGGTAGTTCCTGCTCCACTGGTGTCACCCGTCATGTCACCCGGTGATAAGTCACGAATTAGGAAAGGACCGGGTTGTGATTACGGCAAACAGAATTAAAACGTAGATATCAAATTTAGTGTAGGGGATGTCGTCGTCGTGGTGATCGTATGGTAGTTGGATGTACAACTATCTATGCAATCAGTGCCTTTCGCCACTAAAGTTATGAGTTTGAACTCCATTAATAGCGAGGTGTACTCGATACAACATTATGTGATAATGTTTGTCCGTGACTTGTGACAGGTCGGTGGTTTTCTCCGGGTACTCCGGTTTCCTCCACCAATAAAAACTGACCGCCACGATATAACTGAAATATTGTTTATAAAGTGGCGTTAATACCATATTTATATAAATACCATAAACCAACCATCAAATTTAGTGCGCATGGCGCGTTTCGGGATTAACCTTTATCAGGTACGCTCATAGTCAAAGGATTAAGTTGCCAATTAATTCCAAGGTATTTGGTAACAAGTAAACCAAATTAAGGGCCAGAAATCGGCTAAGATAACCTTATGCCAGAGGGAGGAGAACCTTAGTTTGATCACCTATGCCAGAGGGAGGAGAACCTTAGTTTGATCACCTATGCCAGAGGGAGGAGAACCTTAGTTTTAATCCAAGTTATATTATTTGGGAACTGTAAATTTCAACAATAAATACTAGTATATATAATAAACCATGCCAGTGCCGAAACACCGACTACTGGGTGGATGATACCCTGGGTCCACCAGCAGAGGTATCGACCCAGTGATAGTAATAAAAACGTAGAAATAAACATATCCGTGGTCATTTGTGACACATATATTCCGTAACTGTTAACCAGGTCATGACTTCCGAACTGAAGACTTCAACTTAAAACATCAGCAGCTTCCTCGTTAGCAGCAGCCCTCTATCAAGGAAATCATAATAGGAACCACAAGCTCAAATTTCTCCGATTCTAACAAAAGGTACTCTCAAACTGATATTGCTAATTATTGACAACATATTTGTTGTGTTTTTCAACAAGTAGCAAGCAATAGCTGACATTCAAATTAGTACCAATTGTACTCCCATTCTTGCTCACAAGTTTTCGAATCCCGCTCAGGCAAGGTGTACACGGATTATGTGATAAAGTTTGTCAGCTACTTGCTGCAGGTTGGTGGTTTTCTCTGTGTTCTCCAGTTTCTTCCACTAATGAAACTGAAATATTGTTGAAAGTGGCATTAAACAGCATAACCCTTACCACTTTGAACCTCTCTTCTCTTTCACAAGTTAGATATACCATAATATTACAGATATCAGTATCCATATCAGAACCTTTATTCCTCTCTCCTCTTTCAGAGGTTAACACAGTTCACACAAAGTTATACCATAATATTAGAGGTATTAGTATCTATATACCAGCCTTTATACCTCTCTCCTTTTTTAGAAGATATCATGATCAGGCGATACAAAGTTATCCCATGATATTAGTAGTATCAGTATCTATATACCAGCCTTTATACCTCTCTCCTCTTTTAGAAGATATCATGATCAAGCGATACAAAGTTATACCATGATATTAGTGGTATCAGTATCTATATACCAGCCTTTATACCTCTCTCCTTTTTTAGAAGTTATCATCATCAGGCGATACAAAGATATACCATGATATTAGTAGTATCAGTATCTATATACCAGCCTTTATACCTCTCTCCTCTTTTAGAAGTGATCATGATCAGGCGATACAAAGATATACCATGATATTAGTAGTATCAGTATCTATATACCAGCCTTTATACCTCTCTCCTCTTTTAGAAGTTATCATCATCAGGCGATACAAAGATATACCATGATATTAGTAGTACCAGTATCTATATACCAGCCTTTATACCTCTCTCCTCTTATAGAAAATATCATGATCAGGCGATACAAAGATATACCATGATATTAGTAGTATCAGTATCTATATACCGGCCTTTATACCTCTCTCCTCTTTTAGAAGATATCATGATCAGGCGATACAAAGATATACCATGATATTAGTAGTATCAGTATCTATATACCAGCCTTGTGTCTCTATGAATAAATGTTAACACTTCAAACAAAAATGTATCAGCATATATACCCTCAACCTTAAAATGTATCAGCATACCCTCAACCTTAAAATGTATCAGCATACCCTCAACCTTAGGACTCTATATGATTATAATGGGCAAAAAGAATAATAAAATTAATTATTAAGTTTTTATTATAAATATACATATTTTTGCTAAACATATGTAAAATCAACAAATATTCTTCCCTTGTTTAACAAGCAACATAACAAAATTTTTAAAAATAAAATGTGATCCAGCAAAAACAAAACAAAACCAACAAGAAAAAATGTTCCTAATTCTATTAGAACATTTTAAAAAGGATACAATCTTTTGTTCAGACTGGCCTGTATCAATAAGATGGATATTGGTTGCTAGTATCACATGAATTTGACAAATAATATACAGCTGTCTATTAAATAAAATGCTATACTATGCTATTTTGTATTGAATTACATTAGAAACAGAATGGTTCAATTAGGTAGTCAAACCTGCCCATACAGTCACATCTATTAAACAGTCACCTGTATTAAAAGGTCATCTTTTTCTTGTCCTGTCATAGAAAATTTCATATGAATTAAACCTCTTTTAAGAGGTCACCTGCTATATAAGGCCACTTTTTCGTCCCAAAGGTGACCTCTTAATACCAGTTTGACTGAATTAGCTGGATTAGATGTTATGCTACTGTTCTAAATAATGACTGAGAAATGAATACCAGTAAGTAGAATATTTTAAACAGGAAAAATCATGTAATACTCTCGAGTAAATAACTATTAATGCAACACAGTGGATTTGAATGGTATCAATATATTACATTTTGATGGTGGTTGGTTTATGGTTTATGGTGTTTTAAAATCACTTTCAACAATATTTAAGTTATATCATGACGGTCAGTTTTATTGGTGGAGGAAACCAGAGTACCCAGAGAAAACGACCCACCTGTTGCAAGCCACTGACCAATTTTACCACATAATGTTGTATTGAGTACACCTCGCCATGAAGGAGGATCGAACTCACAACATCAGTGGTGATAGGCACTAAATGCATAGGTAGTTGTAAATCCAACTACCATATGACCATGACTTTGAAATTTTTGAAACTTTTTGAAAATTTTATCATTTTGAAATTTTTTGAAAATTTTGAAATTCTTTGAAACTTTTGAAATTTTACGATCTAACAACACACCTGATTGGTCAATCACAATGTTTTATAATATTTTTCATTGGTTGCTCAAAATAGTTTCTTAAAATAGATTCAGAAAGTGAAAGTGAGTCAATATAGTTTTAATCAGACGAAAACGAAAGTGACAGTCAGTCAATATCGATTTCTTCCAAAACAATCCCAAAGATGACTAAATCCCAAATGAGAGCGCTTAGACCAATGAAATAGTGATTAAAAAATCATTATGTAATAATAATTTTATATAGGTGTAGATCAAAGCCAAAATTTATATTGATGAGGATCTCAACATCTGTAATACGTCTGTGCAAAATATGCCTAATTTGGTTAATTAAGGTCAAAGATAAATACTATTATATCTATCGTTTGACGTTTGGGTTATTGCCTTTCCTTCGTCAAGTGTAGACAAACAAAAACTACTTTCGTTTTTAAATGTCCTAATTGTCCGACAGTCAATTTTGGTCCCAAACATCGGTTGTAAATTGCACATACATACTATTGTTTTGAGACACAGATTTCAAGTCCTACATTTTTAGGTAAATTTCTAAGATTACGTTGAAACTTAGTCCTGGTTATATATTTAGTACCGTTGTCTCACAGGGATGACCTTGTGGAGAAACTATATGTTGTATTGACTTCCCAGTACGATGATGACTTGTTTATATCAACCTGAAGAAGACTGTACTACTACACAAATTCTATGGGTTAGTAATATATAATTATAGCATTAATTTTAAAATAGAAAGTGCCAGAAAGTTTAACATATTATTATAATTATATACTGTCATTGAGTTGTTTTGTGAGAATGGATTTCTCAGAGCAATCTGACAGCAAACTCGAAGCCTGATATGCGAAATGCATGAGAAGTCCATTTTGAGGATTTGGTAATGTGACGATGTTATGTTAATATCACGCTGGTTGCTTGATAATAGATAGTAATACATGTAAAGATCAAAGGGAACTGTACAAATCATTGATAATAAACTAGAATATTAATTCATATATTTAATACCTAAAAGTGAACAATTATATCGAATAAAAATTGCGTAGCTTTGTTGTAAGCATAGTCACATTTCTCCACAGAATGTTCTAGTTATTGAACTTTAACAGAAATGTGTGAATGCATTGACATAAAATGTTGGAATAAGTATAATAAGATTGGGTATGGGTAAAAGAAAAAAAAAGATTTTGTAACTTACTTTAATATAATGGAATGAAGTTCAAAATTGACTTATATTTATATGTGTAGTTGAATGTGAGAAAAATACTAGTAAATATGTTATTATATATAATACAGTGAATGGTAAACACTATACAAATATCAATCTGATTAAAATTAGATTATACAAATTATGGCATCCAACTGAAAGTGTGTTTGACTTGGACGGTGAAAACTATCAATGGTTTTAATAATTACAAGTACATGTATTTAAGTAATTTTAAAGTTACAAATTGTTCCTATTATATATGATATTTTTCAATAACTTTAAAGTTGGTGTTAAACATCAATCAATCAATCTAGCAACCAATCATTCAATAACCTTAAGATATAAATTATCTATAAGTAGAAGTACAGGTAAAAAATCTAATAATGTTGATATGGAAAATAACCACTTAAAGCAACATTCAGCCACATTTGTTTACTTAAAATTATACCATATGTGCATATATAGGGAAACAAGGATGACACCCTTACGGGGGAAAAAAAATGACACACGTATTGGGAAACAAGGATGACACCCTTACGGGGAAAAAAAGATGACACACGTATTGGGAAACAAGGATGACTCCCTCAGGGAAAAAAAGATGACACGTATTGGGAAACAAGGATGACACCCTTACGGGGAAAAAAAGATGACACACGTATTGGGAAACAAGGATGACTCCCTCAGGGAAAAAAAGATGACACACGTATTGGGAAACAAGGATGACTCCCACAGGGAAAAAAAGATGACACACGTATTGGGAAACAAGGATGACACCTTTACTGGGAAAAAAAGATGACACACATATTGGGAAACAAGGATGACTCCCTCAGGGAAAAAAAGATGACACACGTATTGGGAAACAAGGATGACACCCTTACGGGGAAAAACAGATGACACACGTATTGGGAAACAAGGATGACTCACACTTTATTCTGCATACAAATCTTATGATGCCATATAGATCTGTTAACAATACACTACCACACTGAGCTATGAAACATCTAACAATTACTGATTCTGTCTACTTTTAATAGTAAATCAATACATTGTCTTTCTATAATTTCATAACAGAAGACCACAGTAAGTTCTTGATAATTCTTTAAGAAACGGTACATACTAGATATTAAATCACTTGTATTGTTTACAGACAAAACATTTTTTTCTAGATATAGAAGTTATATATCTCTGCTAATGCCTTTTCTTATTTAAAATTCAAATTGAAGACAACAATTTATGCTCTTTTTTGCAATAGTTAAGATGAAAATGTTTTTGTTTTTTTTTCCTTGATATACATTTGTACATTTATTTTCCATTTTTTGAGAGCACAATTTTCTTAAATGCCACTATCACATTATTGAAAAAAAACAATGGTTGCCAATTAAATTATTTTGTCTTTTTCAAACATAATTTTCAAGCTTAATAAGAGTAGGAAGTCCTTTTTGGATGATGAAATGAAACCAATTGTTGTGTAACAAAATTGGATAAGTTTAGTTGACTATGACTATGATTATTATTACCAGTGTAAAATATTTAGGATTATACTTGTCAACAAGCATTATTATCCTAATTATCACAGCATAATAAAGTCCACTCATATCTATCAATAAGCATTTCTTTTCTGTCATATCACAAAGACAGTACTGCAGTACAAAAGTACAGGATAGGATCATGTTGTTACTGTCCTGATTTGTCAGTCAGTGCTTCGCCATAATACAGTTCAGGATCATGTCTATCAGCACATATTACACTGACTGAGTACTTTATATTAATGAAGCTTAGGATTAACTTTAACAATCAGCACTACTCTCCTGATTTGCTACAATATCTAATGAACTATTTTCTTTCTTTGTGGGTGATGCAGGTCGTCTACATGTAGATGATAAAGGTGCATACAGTAGAACTAATAGTGCCTGTTGATGTAAAAAAAAAAACAGTCAGTAGAACTAATAGTGCCTGTTGATGTAAAAAAAAAACAGTCTGTAGAACTAATAGTGCCTGTTGATGTAAAAAAAAACAGTCATTAGAACTAATAGTGCCTGTTGATGTAAAAAAAACAGTCATTAGAACTAATAGTGCCTGTTGATGTAAAAAAAAACAGTCATTAGAACTAATAGTGCCTGTTGATGTAAAAAAAAAAACCAGTCATTAGAACTAATAGTGCCTGTTGATGTAAAAAAAACCAGTCATTAGAACTAATAGTGCCTGTTGATGTAAAAAACAGTCATTAAAAGAGACATTTACTTTAACATCTGAATAACAATGTGAATTTAGAGTCTGATAATATAGTGAAACATGTCTAGACTTAACCCTGAATAAACAGAATCCTGTGTAAGTTAAACTCTGTCTAAACTGAATCCTGAATAAACATTTCTGTCTAAACTGGGTACTGAATAAACATTCCTGTCTAGACTGAACCCTGAATAATCAGAAGCATGTCTAAATTGAACCCTGAATAAACAAAATCCTGTGTAAGTTGAACCCTGTCTAAACTGAATCCTGTCTAAATTGAACCCTGAATAAACAGAATCCTGTCTAAATTGAACCCTGAATAAACAGAATCCTGTCTAAATTGAACCCTGTATAAACAGTAACATGTCTAAATTGAACCCTGAATAAACAGTATCATGTCTAAATTGAACCCCGAATAAACATATCATGTCTAAATTGAACCCTGAATAAACATATCATGTCTAAATTGAACCCTGAATAAACATTCCTGTCTAAATTGAACCCTGAATAAACAGAATAATATGATATACCATTATCCATTACAAATATGGAAGTCATCGGTTTGCACATATGATGGAAATCATCGGTTGGTATACATGATGAGATTTTCCACAGATTAAATACACTCTTGGAGGAATAACATTTATATTTACCACCTATAACTAAATGAATTCTTACTGTTTCAACAACACAATAAGATTTTCTTCAGACCTCCATGTTTAATTAATGGCATTTTCAGTGTATCAATAGGAGTTATATATTTTTTTAAGATCTTCGCGTACAAGTAATTGAATTCTTGTTTATTCACATGTCGACTGAGATTTTCTCATACTTCTATTATAAATGATTGAATATTTCAAGTGTCAACAGGACATTGTGATTTTACTTGTGTCATGAGAGTTATAAAACTGGAATTTGTTACTTCTCTGCTAAGCATGTAGCACAAAGGAGAAAGAGCAGAGAGCGGTTGGCTCAGAATCAGGATAATGTGTCCAAGTGGGGTGACATGTCTGTCTGCTGACTGTTGTTTCAGTGAACTAGCACTACTAAAATCCAACTAAGCGTGTTGGTCTGTTACAAAGCGGACCTCATCATCATCTCATTGAAAATTAACTTGTCCTCAACATGATATAGCTGAAAAATTGCTGAGTTGGTGTTACACAACAACCATTCACTCACTCAAAACTAAAGAGGAGGATCCTGAACATCCATGAATTAATACATCAGTACTTACACCAAATAAAAACAGACCAGCGACAGCAGTAGCTGCCCAACTAAAATCAGTAACACCTACTATGGCATTTCCTACAGTTGGCCCTAAAAATGCTCTGTAAAATAAAAAAAAATATGCCTTGATACAGGACAACAAGAATTTCATCGACAGACAAGAACAATTTTGCAAAGCAACCACTGGCCACTAACGGCCACTTCTAACAAACTGTTGTTCATAACTAACCTCTGTAAGTTGTCTTTTACATGAGAAAGGATTTAAGTAGCATTCTACATACATGAGGTACCCATTTACGTCTTGTACTGCACGACGACTATAGTCAATGCTCGTGTACATCTCGTACCACAAAATTAAATGATGATTGTTTCAAAGGGATTGTATCCTGCATCATAGAAATCAGGTCCTATTTCATTACCCTTGGTTCCAGCTGTGTGGAAGAGGGTGGGTGTTTGCATTAAAATTTGCCTGTTAATTCTACTTCAACATTGTAGCATGCACCTTCAAGTTTTGAAGTTTATATGTCACTAGTACTGTATTTTTGACTATACGATTACAAAAAATTTATAATTTAATAACATGTCTACAGTATTTGTCTTTCCTTTTTATTTTGTGTTTTATTTTTAAGACTATTTACACATGACACGATATTTATTGACTATATGTTTATGTTGAGACAGCTGTTTAGAATGACTCAACTGAGTCACTCATCAAAATGATCAACCCTACAATACATTGCTACAGATTGTATTTGATATTTTTTATGATCTAATACACACAGCATAAATGTGTTGACTATATCTTAGCAATAAAAAGGTATAACTCTTTAAGTATGATAAAAATACATTAAGTAAGGAACTGCTTACCCTTCACGAGTACGCGAGTTCATCCACGGTATATAGTGGGGTTCGTGTTAATCGATCTTTAGTTTTATGTGTATGTTTTGTAGATCGTTTCTTGTCCTTTTTGTTTTGGCTATTGTGTTGTCTGTTCTTCTTTGATATACTGATTCTGATTGCCCCTTTGGTGTCTTTTGACCATTGTGTTGTCTGTTCTTCTTTGATATA
>MJUT01009014.1:186966-215715 GCA_002080005.1 Gigantidas platifrons | reverse complement strand
TGGTTTCTACTTAATGCATTGATCCATGGGTTCTTGAATTCATGGTTTCTACTTAATGTATTGATCCATGGGTTCTTGAATTCATGGTTTCTACTTAATGCATTGATCCATGGCTTCTTGAATTCGTGGTTTCTACTTAATGTATTGATCCATGGGTTCTTGAATTCATGGTTTCTACTTAATGCATTGATCCATAGCTTCTTGAATTCGTGGTTTCTACTTAATGCATAGATCCATGGGTTCTTGAATTTGTGGTTTCAAACACTACATAGTACAGAAAACAACCAATGGAAAAATTGTATTTCATTGGATTTTTATTTTCGTGGTTTAAGTGGACCATGAAATCCACAAAGATTAGAACCCCACAATTAATAATGATTTCACAGTATTCTTGTTTTAGGCAGGTACTAAGGATTGATAACACATGAGTAAAAATACCAAAACAGAAAAGTAAATATTACCTACCCAAAAAGTATTGCACATCCACCACATACAAATACACCACTTGAAAACATGAATTTAGAACCAATTCTTGTTATCTACAAGAAGGAAACAATTTTGTACATTAAATTTTAAATATCTCTGAATTCAAATAGTAAGACACTGCTTCAGTTATTTCTTGGATGAGGGTCTGTACCATCTAATATGACATATAATATACATGTATAACCATCTGTGTTTGTTTTAGGTCTGTACCACCTAACTTTCACTCATATTAATGAAAATTTGACCAGAAGTAAAGTGAGTTTATTTCTTAAATAACGAAACAGTTTTATAACTCGTCTTAATAATCAGGGGACATCATGGTCGTGATTGTATGGTAGTTGGATTTACAACTACCTGTGTAATCAGTGCCTATAACCAATTAAGTTGTGAGTTTGAACCCCGTTCACGGCAACATTATGTGATAAAGCTTGTCAGTAATTTGCGATAGGTCTGTGGTTTTCTCGGGGTACTCCAGTTTCAGCAACCAATAAAACTGACTGCAATGGTATAACTGAAATAGTGTAGAAAATGGCATTAAACACAACAAACCAACCAGACTGTGAGATCTTCTAGGTTTAATAAAAAAAAATTTATGTCCCCGCCACTAAGTGACCGGGATATATAGTGTTACCCATGTCCGTCATTCCATAATAAAACAGTTGTCACCACTTTTTTTCACTATGCTTTGAGTTTTTGACTTGATATTTGGTATGTGGGTGTATAATGATAAGTTACAGATCAAGTTTACATTTCGTTCCGGTCCAATGATTTTTGGTGGAGTTATGGCCTTTGGACTTTGAAATTTGGCCAAATATTTAGTTGTCACCACTTTTTTTTCGCTATGCTTGGAGATATTGACTTGATTTTTGATGTATGAGTGTATAACGATGAGTTACAGATCAAGTTTACATTTTGTTCCGGTCCAATGATTTTTGGGCGAGTTATGGCCCTTGGACTTTGAAATTTTGCCAAATATTTAGTTGTCACCACTTTATTTCACTATATGATTTGAGATTTTGACTTGAATTTTGGTATGAGAGTGCATAATCATAAGCTACAGATCAACTTTGAAATTTGTTCTGGTTGAATGATTTTTGGCCAACTTACAGGCTTTGAAATTTGGCCAAATATTTAGTTGTCACCACTTCACTTCACTATGATTTAATATTCATGGTGGGGACATTCGTTCCGACACACCTAATTTTTTTTTTTTTATAAAATACTGTGTGATTAACAATCCATATCAAATTTGTGGAAGGCTTTTTAAAGGGATATTAAAGCTCATTTTGGTAATTTTTTGTATCTCTGTATTTCTCATGAAAACTTGCAATTGGTTCAATATATGATATTTATGAAACATTAAACCGGTTTTTATCAATGAAACTTTGTAAAAGTGACATAATTCGTTGATAATTCTGTCATATCTTGCGGTCTTTGCTTTGAATTAAATTTTTGCTTCCTGGACAAAAATTTATTTCGACCCTTTTAAGTGATATCTTAACGATATTAAGGATTATATGGGCGTGCAAAGTATTTTTGGATTGTTTTTACAATTAAATTGAAAAGAAACAACCTTCGCCACGAGTTGAAAAATATATGTTAAAACGAGCTTTAATATCCCTTTAAGACTATTATCTTTTATACCCCTGCATGATTGTGGAAATACAATATATAAATATGGATCCATAATTACCATGGAAACACTATATCCTATTACCATAGAAACACTATCCTATTACAATAGAAATATTATATACTTACATAATTACCAAATATAGGAGCTGATAAAAATATTACTAATTCAAATACACCAAATATAAACCCTGTCACAGTTGTTGAAACTCCCTTCTTGGCAGCCTGAAAAATATAACACACCAAATATAAACCCTGTTACAGTTGAAACTCCCTTCCTGGCAGCCTGAAAAATATAACACACCAAATATAAACCTGTTACAGTTGTTGAAACTCCCTTCCTGGCAGCCTCAAAAATATAACACACCAAATATAAACCCTATTACAGTTGAAACTCCCTTCCTGGCAGCCTCAAAAATATAACATACCAAATATAAACCCTGTTACAGGTGTCAAAACTCCCTTCCTGGCAGCCTGAAAAATATAACACACCAAATATAAACCCTGTTACAGGTGTTGAAACTCCCTTCCTGGCAGCCTGAAAAATATAACACACCAAATATAAACCCTGTTACAGTTGTTGAAACTCCCTTCCTGGCAGCCTCAAAAATATAACACACCAAATATAAACCTGTTACAGTTGTTGAAACTCCCTTCCTGGCAGCCTGAAAAATATAACACACCAAATATAAACCCTGTTACAGTTGTTGAAACTCCTTTCCTGGCAGCCTGAAAAATATAACACACCAAATATAAACCTATTACAGTCACTGAAACTTCTCATATCAACCTGCCTACTAAAAAGACTTATGGATGGTTGGTTGGTGTTTAATGCCACTTTCAACAATTTTTCAGTTATATTGGTGGAGGAAACCAAAGTACACAGAGAAAACCACCGACCTGTAGCAAGTCACTGACAAACTTTATCACATTATCATAATGTTGTATCGAGTACATTTCCATATGGACAGAGTTCCAACTCACAACTTTAGTGATGATAGGCACTAATTGCACAAGTAGTTGTAAATCCAACTACCATATGATCACGATGCCCCCTAGTCCTATAGACAATGATACCATTGCATCCTACAAGTAACTGTATTATCATAATAAAATTATACACACACACAAAACATTTGTTTTTCAATGAATCTAATACATTTAAGTCTACATTACAAATGTCTCTCACAACAAAATTCTCTTTCATGAAATATTACTGTCAAAAAATAATTCCTTAAAATGGTCAAATCAAACTACCATACTAATACGAAAATCCTGATATTATTAAAGGTAGCATGCAAAGTTTTGAGACATTCCTGTTTAAATTTAAGAGGAGTTGCAGTTGCATGTACAAAATTTTGAAGATATATTTAAGGTAAAAAAAGGCCACAACTCCTTCATAACAGTCAGATCAAACTACCATAATAATATGAAAATCTTCTTATAGGACTGACTGAAACAGAAAATGGAGGTCTGAGTGTGATCATTCCATTATATATAGAATAACGGCAGGTTTGAAGGTCGAGACAGACATTATCTCTAGTATCTCAGAGAGTCCAATAGGACATGCTGTGATTCTAGTGAGAATGTCTGTCGATACCTTCAAAACTGATGTTATTGTTTTTATCGATGACATAATAATGTGTCTGATGTCAGACTGACTGATATTTTTCAGTATGCAAATTAATACGAACTGAAGTAATATTTTTGTGGATCTGACAAGGTAAGTTCATTGATCCAGACTTTTATCAGCTGCACACATCAAAGGGAAAATGCCCCATTTGCCGATAAAGTGACTGAGGACAGAATTCTTCACATTCCCACTATTTCAATTTTCATTCTTTACATCATTAATTATGTTAATTAAAATTTTATCTGATTTCTCAACAAACTTCACATTGTATTTAATTGTCCGGTGTTTTTACAAATGACTTAACTATTCTAGCATTTGTATTTGTTATTTTGTGATATGATGTTGGGACATAACTAACATTAATTTATGTCTGACTTACCTCTGCTGGGTAAAATGGTGCAAGTAATGAAAAACATGTGGATGCAAAAAAATTCATCAGTGCCATTGATACAAGTAGCCACCTTTCACGACTTGTAGTTTTAGAGAATGAGAATTGTTCTTCTTTAACATTTTCTGCAGATTGAGATTCTTGTATTTCTTCATTTTCTTTTATCGTCCTCTCTGAGTTAATCAGTGGAGTTGTCTCTGTATCAGCTGACATCCTCTATTTGTTTAATTCTGCAAAATAACAAATTTTATTATTCGATATGTCTGTTTGTCTCCCTTCCATGTAATATACAGTGGCTTATAATTACACCCCTCAACAGAACAGTGCATTATGTAAAAATTTCATAGGCCAACCAAACTTAAAAAGTAAACAAGATTAAGAAAGTATAGTATTGTAGTTTTTTCTGTGTAATTGTTTTGTCTTAAAAATTTCAAAATATGTTTTTTTTAATAGTTTGAAATTGAAGTATTAAAAATTAATTACTTGATGCAAATATTGAACTTGCTTACCTATATAATAAAATATTTAATCCAGTGAATTTGGTGTTTTTGTTTTTGTCAATGCAACATATTAGACTGACTACATACTACCATATTTTTGTAAAACAATTAATGACTGATTTCTGTTTATTTCAATCACATTTATTATCACAGAGTGGTAACAATACAGTTTTGTTGATGCTATTTGTAATAATGACAGGTTTTCCCCCCCAGATAATCTCATTTTTATGTCTGGTTTAATTTAATTCTCTGTTCAATTTATGCTATAAATTTTGATTATTGCTGTTAAATTAATTCTTTTTCTATCTTCTCTGTGAATATCATTTCATTACCCCAAGAAGTAAGGGGTATAGTCGTTATTAAATCAGCAGTGGAAATGCAAAATAATCTGCCATTTTGTGACTAATGGAGAGCACTTGAAAATGTATGTATTTCCCTGGTAAAATCAGCCATTTTCTAATCATCATATTTTCAAAGTATTTTACAATACAATTTGCTTGGCTTACATAAGAAAAGGTCATGATCTGTGATGACGAATACATCAACAAACCGGAAAGGTAAAAATGCTATGGAAATACCATTGCTTAAAACATATTTAACAAGCATAATAATCAGGAAAAAAACTTTAAAAGACATTAGTAAATAGTAAAAAGGATCTTTTTTACTTGCATGGCATTTATTCAATTCAATCTTATCTGTTTTAACCTCATCTTGTAATTTTGAAGTTTAAAAGAATTCTCTCTGTATTTATGTACGCTATGAATATACAGAATGATGTCATCAGTCTTTTGCTGCGCGAGAATTGTAAATCAAAACAAGTGACCGACTTTATTGCATGACCGAGCAGATGTCATGACACGATATAAAAATGTTTACCTGTAAATTATAAATTTCTTAACTTTTCTTTTTAATTAAAAGCAATTATGCAAATAATTACAGTAAATATGACACCATGCCTGTTATCAAATTAACCAGGAAGGCACAAATATTTTGGGGTTTCATAAAGACAAACAGTCCTTTTAAGGTTTAAATATATGTCATAATATGACCTGTATATATAGTTTTATAAGTTTTACTAGTATGTACTTAATAATTGCACCGAGGTCAATAGCGAGATCTATTTTCCCAAGGGGACCGGGACGAATGAACTAGTGACTGACGTGAAGCGTAGGTCACTAGTTTATCCGTTCCGGTCAATAGTCTACCCCGAGGGAAAATAGAGCTCGCTATTGATCAAGCGTGCAGTTATTAAGTACTTTATTACACTGACTTAGACAGGCGAGAGGGTAAACCATTTACTGTAATTCCAGTACTAATATATGTTGTATTATATATTTGTGATTTTATGTTATTTCTTCTCTTTTGTATGCCGTAAGCATCAGGATGAAGAACAACAATGAAAGCGCTATTTCCTTGCTATTTGTTTCCCTGTATATAGATTGAAATTTTATCTCATACACATTTACTTTTTCTTCTTCTCTTTTGTCATCAATTAATTTTGTTCCGAGAGATATAAGTTACAAAATCGCTTTCGTGTTGTTGTTTTTTTTTGGTGATTATTCGATAAAACCAATCAAACAATGCTTCTATAATGTATAAATTTATAATATTGTGATAATGTATTTTCGTGTATTAAAGTTTATCGTAATCTATTTTTCAATGTTTTTTACGCTAAAAAAAACAAATTTTTGGAATGCAGCGTTATATAACGTCATTGATGACGATGACATCCGTGCACTAATTTCGAAGACGTGCACTAGTTCCAGGACTAGTACACTGTAAGGCATGGATTTCATTCAAATGAGTGCATTACATTTGTAGTCTAAAATAAAACTAAATCATGTGGTGTAATAATTTTAATTATTAAACCTCCCTATATATATATGTATCTAGGTTTGGTCCGATCAGTGGTCACATGACTTTGACAATTGCGACGTTTCCTTCGACAACCCCAAAAATTCACTGTGGCGAGGTAAATAATAGTATTGCCACCCTTGACAACCCGAAATTTTTTTCGCTAGGTGGCGATAACCGCAAACTGGAAATCGTCTGTTTGCGTAGAAAATATGGCAACTGCAGGTAGGTTTGCCGCTAGCTCAGAGGAAGAAATAGCTTTTAGTGTCTTGTCATATAAGTATCACTTTTTGTCTATTGTCAATTTTAGAGGGGCCCGGGTGGCTCAATGAGTTAGGTCGTTGGATCTAACAACTCATACAAGCCTATCACCAATACAGCGTGGGTTCGTGCCTGGTTTTGTAAATTACAAAAAAGGGTGCACTCGACTCGCAGCCGCAAGTGATCAAAAGTTTACCAGTTGCTTGTCCATAGTCGATGGTTCTCTCTGGGTACTCCGGCTTCCTCCACCACTAAAACTGGTCGCCATGATATAGCTGAAATATTGTTGAAAGTGGCATTAAAACACCAAAAAAAAAAAAAAATCAATCAATTTTAGACTGTTGTCATAAAGGTATCACTTTTTGTCCATTGTTCGGTTAATAAAAGGATTATGGACATCCAGAATTGTCAACTTGTGAGTGTTGTTTTCACTCGGGCTAAAAAGCCCTCTGGGAAAACAACCCTCACAAGTTGACAATTCTGGATGTCCACCTCCTAAGAAGGCCATAATTGTATATTATAAATGTGCAACACAATACAGTGGTGTTCCTACTACAGGAAGTTTATACAGAGAAGAAGAAGAAGACGCAACAATATTATTGGTGATGTCTTTTTATAGTCCCGAGATTCCTCTGCCGTTCGACGACTATTTACATCTTGCTGTTGTCGAACGTCAGAGCGCTCTCCATAATGAAAACAGCGGATTTTCCTCCCCATCTCAGCCGTGGCACATTTCCACGTTTTGTGGCTATCAGATTTTATTTTCTATCCAAAACTCTAATATATATCGCTTCACCAATCATTTTTCTATTCATTCATAACCATCTTACCCTCAGAAAGTGGTGTTACACTCCATTACAGCACAATTTCCCCCAGACCATATGATTTCGTCATTTTGAACACTGACATTTTGAAATATTTGTCACGTGACTTCGAGAGAACTACGATTACCGCAATGCATCATGAGAGATGATTTGCATATATGATCTGACCTTGTCCAAAGTAGGGGGCAACGTAAGACATGCTCTTTCCGAAGCCCGCAGATAACACTGCCAAATGAATCTTTTCTATCCAACATATTTTGTATTATTTCCTTCTGCTCTGATTTGAGCTGTAGATGGAACTGTTTGTCCTGCAGAATACGCTTTATATCGTCTTGTATGTTTGTTTACGTATGCTAATTTGGTGCACTGTATTTAGTATTTAGTATCTCCCATCATGCAATGCATTGCTGTCATCTTTCAGTTAGTATCGCAAGATCACGTTAAAAACAATGGCAGTGAAATGACCAAATCATCGGGTGTAAGGAAAAAACGTGCTGTAATCGAGTGCAACACCACTCTCTGAGGGTCAGATGGTTATGAATGAATAGAAAAATGATTGGTGAAGCGATATATATTAGGGTTTTGGATAGAAAATAAAATATGATAGCCACAAAACGTGGAAATGTGCTACAGTTGAGATGGGGAGAAAAATCCGCTGTTTTCATTATGGAGAGCGCTCTGACGTTCAACGACAACAGCAAGATGTAAATAGTCGTCGAACGACAGAGGAATCTCGGACTACAATGTAGTCTTTTTATAACACTAATTACACTTACTATTAGGACCCATATATAATAATACTTTTGTTCACGATCTGTACATTATAACAAAGGTATTACTGGATGTTATAACAGCTACCAAACTGATATGAAATGACCGATGTAATCTTGTCCTACCGGTCAACGACCGGGTACGTACATCATCTGGGAGTGAACTCTACTGTAGGCCTATATTAAGTCTTAAGACCCGGAACTAGTGGAAATATATTGAAAGACTCACGTATTTTGGGAATTCTTCTACTATAATTTATTTACAAATAAATGTCTGAAATAACCCATATCCACTGCAGTGATTAGGATTAAAATTTTAATAATGGGACATTTTCTATTGACATTCAGAATTTCAATGGGCCATTCTTTAACATTCTTTGTACATATTTCTGATTTCAATGGGACATTTTCAGATGGAATGTGATAAATGGTGCATGGCCCCCTCTAATCCCAATCACTGCCACTGGGATTAATTCGGAGTATTCATACATTGCAACTGTACAAATGTTGACTTGGTTATCTCCTCCTACACGGTTAGTTGAAAAAAAAAATTAATCACGACCGGATGGAGTGTGTCGAGAAATCCGGATGAGATAAAAAAAAAAAAAAATGCAGACATTATTTTGGCCTTATGGATTAAAGTGCATTTAAAGGTCTACGTGTTTTAGAAAGGACACTATTGGAATTTCAGTCATAAAATAATACCACCTTACCTTTAACAGATTCTGTATAATCTTATTACATTTCACCAGGATTCTCGGAAATATAGCTTATATATGTTGCATTGTGTTGTGCAATAGTTAACAAACATAAATTATATGTTATCTTAATTTGACATTCCCATTTTGATCATTCATGGTTCGTTCCTACTTGACATAGAAGATGGATGTAGGTAAATCCAAGACAAGTCTACTGTAATTAATGCAAGTGATATTACGAAAACAAAATAATTTAATTAAGTCATTTGTATTTAAGTGTATATATATTGCTCGATTTGCCTCTTCATCTTCAATAATATACAATTTATGATTTGTATGTGTAATGTACATAATGTACTGGTTTGCACTCAATTAAGATTCGTTCTCTTGTATGTGATTTTTTCTTCTTCAGCAAACTAAAATGTCCGTATCTTTACTTTTGTTGTCTGGTGTAGGCAGACATTTTTACTTGACTGACAAAAAGGGGGAGCGGTCATGCATCGTGAAAACACTTTGCATCTGTTAAAAGCCGAGTTATAAGAGCGGGAATGCCCTTTATAAGCGTCAAATATAAGTTTTCACGACCGTCACGTAAAATGAGCCTGAATGTCTAACACGACTTCAGTCGAGCTATGTTATAAGAGTTGAATTGAAAGAATATTTTATGGTTAATGTTATTTGGAGCAAACACATACATTAAAGTTTATATGATACCCATTCCAGTCTTTGTTTATGTGTTATAGCTGTATTTTAACACACTTTCCCTGTCGATGGGAAGTTGCCGTTTTACGCCATATGTGAGCTTTTGCCATCACTTGGCGTCCGTCGTCCGTTAACTTTTCACATTTTAATCTTCTGCTCTGAAACCCCTTAGCCAAATGAATTGAAACTTGGTAGGAAGCATCTATGGAAGGTCCTCTATAATGATTGCTCATTTCGTCCCGATCCATTAACAAACATGGCCGCCACAAGCAATTCTTGTTTCTGATTGGCCTATTTTTAAAAATCTTCTCCTCTGAAACTACTGATCCAAATGAATTGAAACTTGATAGGAAGCATATGTGGAAGGTCCTCTATAAAGATTGCTCATTTCGTCCCGATACATTGACAAACATGGCTGCCACATGCAATTCATTTTTATGATTGTATGCTTTCTAAACAAATCTGTTTTCTGTGGAAAGAAAGATAACTCCAATTTAATCTGTGGAAAGAGAGATAACTCTAATTTAAATATAATTTACTTAAGAAATAATTCATGAAAGCCAGAGTTTGTATACAGTTTTAACATGGATAACATATTATTTTCGTACAAATTTTATCCCGAGCGTGAGCGAGGGATAAAATGCAACGAAAATAATGTTACCCATGTTAAAACGTTATACAAACTCTGGCTTCCATGAATTATTTCGATTCTAGTAGGAAAAATCTAACTTATTTTTTGAAGTGGAAGTCGGTAATGGAAATGCATTTCATAACAAACTTCACTAACCTGTCCTTCATGTTTTACAGTTTACAGTTGTTTTTCTTTTATGTATAAATAGCTTGTGATGCTATGAAGTTACTGATATTTTCTTCCAATTTAATGGCATTTTGAATTTAGCAACTTAAACAAGTAAAATGCTCACAAAATCTTAAAAATAAATCAGTAACCATGTCTTTCAATGTCATCAGCGTTCCTTGGTTTGTAAACGACTTCCGGATGATGTTATATTTCAAAAGTCAAAGTCCATTGATGGTTGTCTTAAGTATTTATTCCGGAAAAATATAGATAAAAACAATACGGGCATTTTTATGTTTGTTATGCACCACAGTGCTGTATGAATACATAAATTCACTAGGGAATTATGTTTGTAATTTGTTCGTCAATACGCATGAGCGGATTAAAATATATCGTGAGTTTTATCACTGTATTATTTATATAGCCAATGAAGGACGTCATGTTAGAATTTAGTATAATACAGTTAAAATGAATCTGAAGTGAACTTTTTAATGGCTGAGATCCCTACCCCTAAACCATATATATTTATGATTAGGGTGACTAGGCAAATTAAATGCCTTATAGCTCAGGACCTGTGGGGGGTCATACCCCACCCACTACCTGAAGTGAACTTTTTAATGGTCGAGATCCCCACCCCTAAAACATATATATTTAATTTATGATCAGGGTGACTAGGCAAATTAAATGCCTTATAGCTCAGGCTCTGGGGGGGTCATACCCCACCCCCTACCTGAAGTGAACTTTTTAATGGTTGAGATCCCCACCCCTAAACCATATATATTTATGATCAGGGTGAGTAGGCAAATTAAATGCCTTATAGCTCAGGCCCCGGGGGTCATACCCCACCCCCTACCTGAGGTAAACTTTTTAATGTTTGAGATCCCCACCCCTAAACCATATATATTTATGATCATGGTGACTAGGCAAATTAAATGCCTTATAGCTCAGGCCCCAGGGGTCTTACCCCACCCCCTACCTGAGGTGAACTTTTTAATGGTTGAGATCCCCTCCCCAAATCATATAGATTTATGATCGGGGTGAATAAATAAATTAATTGCCCCAAGAGTTGAGGCCCAAGGTCACCCCCATCCCCTACCGGAAGTTTTTTTTATAGCTGAGTATAAAACTAATTGCCCCAAGAGTTGAGGCCCAAGGTCACCCCCATCCCCTACCGGAAGTTTTTTTTATAGCTGATTATAAAACAAGACCAAATGATTTTGACTTGCAACTTGTTTTAGTTAGTAATGTCCGAAGGGACAAGTTAAAAAAATGTTAATGTAGAGGCCTGTGGGAAGCACCTATAGGCTATGGAATGTTCTGTATCAAGTTTCTTCAGAGCAGAATGAAAGGTGAGCGACACAGGCTCAGCTCAGTGCTGAGCCTCTAGTTTAATAGAGAAGTGGTTGTTGGTTGTGGATGACAAATAGATCAACACCCGTCACATGTATATTTTTATTGTGTCTTTTTTGCCATCAGCATTCTTATCCTCTTTATGTACTTGTTGCTCATTTTGCGAGTCGTGAGCCTGTGGTTTGGTTAGGGTTATCGCTATGGTGTTTAATGCCACGTTCTACAATATTTCAATTATATCGTGGTGGTGTTTTATTGGTTGAAGAAACCAGAGTATCAGGAGAAACTATCGACCTGCCTTAAGTCACTGAAAAACTAAAACATATAATGTTGTATCGAGTACACCTCGCCATGAGCGGAATTCGAACTCACAATGTTAGTGGCGATAGGCACTGATTACACAGAAAGTTGCAATTCCTATTATCGTACGATCACGACCACAGCCCGTGGTTGGAAATAGTTTGTATATATATGAATTTTTAAACCTCGGTTTCAGTGTTTGAGAGAAATGTCACCTCTCAGTTGCACCTTACCAATTCCTGTGGTGGCAGCTAATAGAATTATAAGTGAACGGTTTCCCAAAATTTAATTTCTTTGCAGGACAAAGTTCGATTGTCCAGCAAAACATATTTCTGCTTATGAAGAATTCAGTATGCCATACGCAGAATTCATTTCTGAATATATGCAGAATTAGATATACGTCTATTATCATGCCTAGAGACAAGGGAATATTCATCATTTCAGTTAACTTTTGATCAACTGGAGAAAAGAACAGAGAAATAAATAAAGGAAAAACACTAAAGAATTAAAAATATGATAGAAGAATGTGAAGAGTACAATTTAAAAACCAGAGGCTCACAGGAGCCTGTAATCGCTCACCTGGATCAAAGCTGCTTTCAATAACAATGCAACTGCACTATGGTGGCCATCTTGGTGGGAGAGCGTGACTGCCGGACACAACTTTGGAAAAGGACCATCGAATGACTATTTCATCAAAGTTTGGTTCTAATTGAGATACTGGTTCCAAACAAGATGGTTTTTATGTGAATTTCCCATAGGGTCCTATGTTAAACTAAGTTCAGCTGTGCAGCCATCTTGGTCAGAGGGCGGGACCACCAGACATAATTTTGGAAGAGGACCATCCAATTAATATTTTATCAAAGTTTGGTTCCAATTGAGCAACTGGTCCAGACAAGAAGATTTTTATGTGAATTTCCCATAAGGTCTTATGTTAAGCTAAGTTCGGCTGTGGGGGCCATCTTGGTCGAAGGGCAGAACCGCCTGACACATTTTTGGAAGAGAACCATCCAATGACTATTTTATCGAAGTTTGGTTCCAATTGAGCAACTGGTTCCAGACAAGAAGATTTTTATGTGAATTTTCCATAGGGTCCTATGTTAAGCTAAGTTTGGCTGTGGGGGCCATCTTGGTCGAAGGGCCGAACCGACACATTTTTGGAAGCCGAGAAACATCCAATGACTATTTTATCAAAGTTTGGTTCCAATTGAGCTAATGGTTTCAGACAAGAAGATTTGTATGGGAATTTCCCATAGGGTCCTATGTTAAATTAAGTTCGGCTGTGGTGGCCATCTTTGTTGGAGGTCTGAAATGCCGGACAAAATTTTGAAAGGGAACCACCCAAGGATCATTTCAGCAAAGTTTGGTTGAGATTGGCTCCGTAGTTTCAGAGGAGAAGATTTTTTTTCAATTTCATCTGCCCTTTTTTCTATTTTTAGCTTGGTGGCCATCTTGGTAGGAAGTCGGAATCACCGGACACAAATTTGGAAGGGGGCCATCCAAGGACCATTCCACCAAAATTTGGTTGCAATTGGCCCAGTGGTTTCTGAGGAGGAGATTTTTATGTGAATTTCCCATAGGATCCTATGTTAAGCTAAGTTCGGCTGAGTGGGCCATCTTGTTCGAAGGACCGAACCGCCGGACACATTTTTGGAAAAGAACCATCCAATGACTATTTCATCAAAATTTAGTTCTTATTGAGCAAATGGTTTCAGACAAGAACATTTTGATGGGAATTTCCCATAACGTTTTATGTTAAATTAAGTTCGGCTGTGGCAGCCATCTTGGTCGGAGGTCTGAAATGCCGGACACAATTTTGGAAGGGGACCACCCAAGGATCATTTCAGCAAAGTTTGGTTGAGATTGGCTCAGTAATTTCAGAGGAGAAGATTATTTTCAAATTTCATCCCCTCTTTTTTCTATTTTAAGCTTGGCGACCATCTTGGTTGGAAGTCGGAATCATCGGACACAATTTTGGAAGGGGACCATCCAAGGATCATTCCACCAAAGTTTGGTTGCAATTGGCAGAGTGGTTTTTGAGGAAAAAATTAAAATGTTAAATGTTGACGGACGGACGAAAAGTGATGGCAATAGCTCACATGGTCTAAAGACCAGGTGAGCTAAAAACGGAATATATGTTAAACTACTCCTTGCCATGTAGCTGCAGCTAAAATTTGAGCTCATTTTGACTTATACTAAAGCAGCAATGAGACAATTGAAGAAATTTCTATTTTGAGTAACAGCAGCCATCTTGAATGGAGGGCGGGACTATCGGACACAATTTTGAAAGGGACCCACCCAGGAACCATTCCTGCCAGGTTTGGTTTAATTTGATTAAGCGGTTTCAGAGGAGAAGATTTAAATGATGTGATCTTTTATCAAAATATGCCTAAATTGCACAATCGGTATAAATCGGCTGAAAGAAAAATTTCACAGAAAAACTCGGAGTATATGTTAAATTACTCCTTGCCATGAAGCTGCAGTTAAATTTTGAACTCATTTTGACTTATACTAAAGCAGCAATGGACAATTAAAATTTCATCCCCCTTTTTTCTATTTTTAGCTTGGTGGCCATCTTGGTTGGATTTTGATTTTGATTTTTGGTGTTTAACGTCACTTTCAACAATATTTCAGCTATATCATAGCGAACAGTTTTTTAGTGGTGGAGGAAGCCGTAGTACCCGGAGAGAACCACCGACCATGGGCAAGCAACTGGTAAACTTTATCACTTGCGACTGCGAGTCGAGTGCACCCTTTTTTGTAATTTACAAAGCCGGGCGCGAACCCACGCCGTATTGTGATAGGCTTGTATGAGTTGTTAGATCCAGCGACCTAACTCATTGAGTCACCCGGGCCCCGGGATCACCGGACATAATTTTGGAAGGGGACCATCCAAGGACCATTCCACCAAAGTTTGGTCTAAATTGGCCCAGTGGTTTCTGAGGAGAAGATTAAAATGTGAAAAGTTTACGACGGACGATGACTACGGACGAAACCTGATGGCAAAAGCTCACATGGCCTTTGGCCAGGTGAGCTAAAAAGTGTATAGTTTGGAGTTTGGATCCAATCGTTTCGAGCATGAAGCCAAGGCTAGGGGAGCCTGTAGCATAAATCTGGTGTCCTGATCAAGATAGTTCAGTTTAATAAATAAAGCGTGACCCCTGTCCTGTCAAAAGTTGATGCATGATAAAGGACTAGGGACAAAGGAAAGAGAGCAAAGTGATAGCAACATTTCACCTGACGCAATGGGTCAAAAGGTCATATTCACAAAGCAATTGGATTATGAAAGACTGTTAAAAGTCACATGACATATACTGAACTGAGATCTGAAAGGGTATAAAATACTAATAATCATCAAATAATGTGAACATTGGACCAATAGTTGAGATTTAAACTGCTCACAAAAAACATAAGATTTAGTACACACAGACAATTTCTTACAAAGCCAATGGACCATGAAAGATAAAAGTAATGGAACATATATTGGTACCAGATGTGGTTGCTTAAATTAATACAAACATAAAATATAGTGAACCTAGGTGTTGTCACCAAAAGAATAACATTTCTCACTAATGAGACAGCACAGTTCCTATTTTTAGCCGTGTGAGATATCCTTGTCTTTACCCGTGGGTGAGATAAGAATTTCGCGCTACTTTTCCCGTAAAAATGTTACGTTTGGCAAAATGTCATTGTATCAATAAAATCGTTTAAATATTTACGTTTTGTGTATTTATATAGTCAGCCACTTATCAATTGCCCCCGAAAATTAGGTTACAATAGAAACATTCATCCCTTTCGCATCATAATATCAAAAACACACGCTTACACAAATAAAGGGGAAATAACTCTGTTTGTTTACATCGTCTGCTAAAGTGCACAACTGTCAAATAAAAATATCCTTTTGTTAAATTAGTGAGAAAAAGAATCAAACACCGGTAAGAGGGCAAGACGCAAAAATCTCAGACACCCACGGGAAAGATTTCTAAAGGTCTCCAACTCGGCCAAGCCTCATTGGAGACCAGAAATCTTTCCCTTGGGTATCCGAGATTTTTCCGTCTTGTCCTCTTACCGGTGTTAGATCCTTTATGTCTCACCTTCCAGCTACAAAGGTTAAATCAAGTGTAATAACACTTTTGTGGTTTCTGTAATTGTCAGTCAATGAGGAGATTGTGGTTTCTGTAATTGTCAGTCAATGAGGAGATTGTGGTTTCTGTAATTGTCAGTCAATGAGGAGATTGTGGTTTCTGTAATTGTCAGTCAATGAGGAGATTGTGGTTTCTGTAATTGTCAGTCAATGAGGAGATTGTGGTTTCTGTAATTGTCAGTCAATGAGGAGATTGTGGTTTCTGTAATTGTCAGTCAATGAGGAGATTGTGATTTCTGTAATTGTCAGTCAATGAGGAGATTGTGGTTTCTGTAATTGTCAGTCAATGAGGAGATTGTGGTTTCTGTAATTGTCAGTCAATGAGGAGATTGTGGTTTTTTGATTGTCAGTCAATGAGGAGACACCAGGCTATAGACAAACACAAGATTACTGATCACTAGAAATAGAACATCATTGCTTGTTTTAAATGACTCCACTTCCTCAAGCAACAAAGAAAGCTGTGAAAAATGATTCCATTTCCATTGGTCAGTAATGTTGTGCAAACCATAGTTTTCACTTTGTGAGACTAATGATCTACATGTCTATTTCCACATGCAACCACAAAAGTGGAAATCAATTGCTTTCTTCAGTAGTACAGAATAGATAATCATTGACTACAACATTGTCAGTTGATGCTGCCAGGATAATCCCAAGAATAACTGAATGCAATATCTTCATGTGGCAAGCCTTTTTCTTGGTTCAAGATACATCATATTTTTTTTCTATATGCTCAGATTTTCACACATTTTGAGTTATTATGGAGAAGGATGTTAACTAGTTACACTATAGTTATGATTCCCTCGTGTACAAAGAAACAAACTGCATTGGTTAACATGCTCGTATTGAGTGTGGTAGATATGGGGGTGTTCCAGCCCGATCAGGTCAAACCAAAGACTATAAAATATATAATCATTACTTCTCCACCAAACATGCAGTATTATAGTGTAAGAGCACATACTGGTTGACTCGAAATCAGGATAATGTGTCAGAGTGGAGCGACATGTGTATTATAGTGTAAGAGCACATACTGGTTGGCTCGAAATCAGGATAATGTGTCAGAGTGGAGCGACATGTGTATCTGCGGACTGCTGTTTCAGTCAGCTAGCACTATAAAAATCCAACTAAGTGTGTTGGTCTAGTACAAAGCAAATGTTATCATCATCTTGTTCTCATCATGAAATAGCTGCAAAATTGGTGTTAAACAACAATCACTCACTAACTGTACATAGACAAAAATAATTTATTAAAAAGTTATAAAAATTTGAGCTGAAAACAACTCCTGCAATTTCATTGGTCAAACAAAAATTTGAAAATTAATTACCTCAGGTTGTTACTATATAGCAGGAACTGCTAAATCCAATATCAATCAAAATAATATTTTGGTTAATCTTCTTTTTATTTTGTATTTACAAAATGATAATTCATTGAAATGACTTCTTTACAAAATGTTTAAACACACAAAACTCTCACACTTACACCATACATCCACTTCATTTTGACATTTCATTCAGTTAGCTGTACAATTTTCTACATTGTAATGACCAATCATTAATTCAGTTAATAGCACTACTGAAACAAAAAAAGTGGTTTTCTGTTAACCTACAATATTTGTAACATTGTGGGCAAGTGGTGTATGAGGAAAATAAATAAAGTCAAATAAAAAATAGCACAAAATTAAAAAAAAATCACAGCACTTTCTTCTAATAAAAAATGTTTCCTGCAATTTGAGTAGATCAATTAAAACACAGTACGAAGTGATGACATCCTGTATGTAAGTCGATTGAATGGCATTAAATTGATAGTAGAAGTGTTATGTTATTCATACTTAATTTATAACAAGTGAAAGCTTCAGGTCAAAACTTTAGTACTAAGGTTTGCAGTGTATTGTAGGGAAATGTTAGTGCAGATTTAACATACATACTACGTCCCCTCCCCAACTTTGTTGGTGAAGGGAATAACTGATATTCGCCTTTCTCTCAACACAACCATTCAAAGAAATTAACATATTTTAATGTTCAGGAGCCCTGCCTGAAACCAAACAAACAAATTGTATAATTCATTTAACAATAACAACAGATTTCGTTCCCTCGTTATCATGTAGAACATTAACTGTACAAATGGTTATAACAAAAACATCAACAAAGGTTCAAGCTAAAAATAATTCGCAGAATAATTATCTGTCAAATCCATAATAAAGCATTCATGTCTTGTAAGACAATTCTTCTTAGAATTTGTTTTTGTTGAAAACAAACCTAATCAAATTAGGATAATGATTAAAAACCCATGAAATTTATTAAAACAGGACAGATGTCATAGGATGAACAATTATTTCAAATTCTTCATAAAGAAACAATGTTAACAGGTTTAGAAAAATCTATGTTAATGACCATTATAACTTTTTACCATCATTTGAAGAACATCAGTTCACTATAAATATGATTGATTGATTGGTGTTTAATGCCAACTTTAGCAATATTTCAGCTATATCGTGGCGTCACTATAAATACAAAGATTCATAGACATACATATTGCACTATTAAGATATGTAAAAGTGATAATAAAAACATGCTTCAATGCTAATTGGGGATTTTTGTAAAATATTTTTTTTTATTTCCTATCAAATGATTTCATGAGTCTTATCAATAATAAAAACATACTCTGAACACATTATTACAAAGATATCAATTTTGAAATACAATGATCATTAGAATCCAAAAAAAAACAAAGTCGTCATTATCAACATCAGACTGAAAGACAGTAAGGCATACTCTATCATACATGGTTAGCGGATATATTTATAGATGATCATGAAAAACTTCACACATCTTGTTTTGAGAGAACTTTATACCTTCCATATGTGCTTCCTACCAAATTTCTGTTCATTTGGCTACTCATTTCAGGTGAAGAGATTTTTTAGAAATCAACCAGTCAGAAACAAGAATTGCCTGTATTTAAATGCACATTCTGACAATGGTGATCTAGTGTTTTAATAAATGTCATAGTTTAAAATAACCTTCACTAATGGACTTCCTATCTTTAATATTCTAGTGTTTACATGTGTCATAGCTTTGTATGACTATCATTACTGGACTCAGAATATCCATGAGCGTCTTGTCGAGGTTCTTTATGCATACGAGGATCTTGAAGTTCACTTTTTCTCTTCCTGTCTGAATGATATTGGGAATAACTGAAAAATACAAGATAATATACTTAATCTACAATTAAAATGTGTAATTGGCATGAAACAACAATGTTTATCCACAAGGGACCAGTTAACAAACTTGATATTACCAGTGCCTCTCAGAGTCTGTACCACTCCCCTGGTTATAAAATAATTGTACACAAACTTGATATTACCAGTGCATCTGAGTCTGTACCACTCCCCTGGTTATAAAATAACTGTACACAAACTTGATATTACCAGTGCCTCTGAGTTTGTACCACTCCCCTGGTTATAAAATAACTGTACACAAACTTGAAATTACCAGCACCTCTTGAGTCTGTACCACTCCTCCCCTGGTTATAAAATAACTGTACACAAACTTGATATTACCAGTGCATCTGAGTCTGTACTACTCCCCTGGTTATAAAATAACTGTACACAAACTTGAAATTACCAGTGCCTCTCGAGTCTGTACCACTCCCCTGGTTATAAAATAACTGTGCACAAACTTGATATTACCAGTGCCTCCGAGTCTGTACGTACCACTCCCCTGGTTATAATATTACCTATCTATTGTCAATGATATGTATATATTGGTTGGTATCCATAAGTTCCCAGTTACTTAGCAGAATAAGTTTCAACATTTTCTGAAGGGTTATATGGTCATTTATTTACACCTATGTAAAACTTCCATTTCCACCCATGTAAAACGTCCATTTCCACCCACGTAAAACGTCAATTTCCACTCATGTAAAACTTCCATTTCCACTTGTGTAAAACTTCCATTTCCACTCATGTAAAACTTCCAATTCCACTCATATAAAACTGATTTATTGACTCGTGTAAAACTTCCATTCCAGCAATGTAAAATTTCCATCTCCACCCATATAACAAGTACATGTAGTAAAAAAAGTATAACATACCTTTCATGAGATTGTCTATTATAACCAGAACTTCCATAATCTCTGTGACCAAATTGTCCATATTCAGATCTATGATGAAAATCTTGATTACGATCTCGGTAGTCCTGACGATCGTTTCTATAGTTACTGTCATGATGATAACTGGATCCTGGTCCATGATCTCTATCTCTATTATAGTGGTTACCAGCACCATAGTCTCGTCGATCATGATTAAATCTGTTATTATCAAATACAATTCTACATGAAGAGATCTGATCAAAAAGGCTACTTCCTATCAATGTTTCTATCAGGACATAATCAATCAAGCTTAAAAAAGTTCAAATCTGACACATCTAAACTTGTAAAATAATTGAACAATCTTTTCCATAAGGAAATGATTTATTAACTATAGCTAACTCTTTGCTAAAATATAAAGACAACAAGTCGGTAGAACTACTAGATCCAGCAGTGGCAGTTAAATCAGCTGGTAGAACTACTAGGTCCAGCAGTGGCAGTTAAATCAGCTGGTAGAACTACTAGGTCCAGCAGTGGCAGTTAAATCAGCTGGTAGAACTACTAGATCCAGCAGTGGCAGTTAAATCAGCTGGTAGAACTACTAGATCCAGCAGTGGTAGTTAAATCAGCTGGTAGAACTACTAGATCCAGCAGTGGCAGTTAAATCAGCAGGTAGAACTACTAGATCCAGCAGTGGCAGTTAAACCAGCAGGTAGAACTACTAGATCCAGCAGTGGTAGTTAAATCAGCTGGTAGAACTACTAGATCCAGCAGTGACATTTAAACCAGTACATTTATGACCAATTGATATTTAATCTGCTATGATTTTTTGGTCCTAAAAATAATGGTCCTTAACCTCCAGAATCTACCTTCTTAGCTAGTAGTCAGCTAACCAGTGCCGTCTTAACGCATGGGCACGCGGGGCAGTTGCCGGGGGCCCACGAGCATCGAGGCCCCATGTCAATCTATGGATGATGTGTATGACATGTTTTGTAATGCTTAAACACTGATTCTGTTGGAAGTTCCCTTACAATAAATATATGTTTAATTTTGTCGAAATTTAGTTTTATTCCTGTAAGTTGTTGTCTAGGTAAGGGCCCCAGTGCACTGTTTGCTCTGGGGCCTATCATGCTGTTAAAACAGCTCTGCAGCTTTAACTACTATCATTCTGTTGCCCTGCTATTATACTGTTCACTAAGAGTGGATACAAATCTGCACTGGCTTTTTTTAATGTTTGTTTCTCTGTAGATTAGGAAGAGAGGTAGGTTTGGGATCCCATTAACTGATCTAACCCATCACAGTGTTGTGTCTGTCCTAAGCCAGAAGCTGGATCTCCAATGCTATATGTCTTAGTCTATTTTGTATTCAGTGATTTGAGTTGATATGGTTGTCCTTTTTCCTGATATTGGTGAGATTGTAGACTATCAAAGTTTAAAATTTGTGTTCATAATTAACATACATTAACATCAGGTCATCATCATGCAAGACTTTGAAAAATATAAAAAGTTATTGCACAAGGTGACCGACCACTTTAGCTCTAAGTAAAGTAACGATAACATACCTGTGATGAGAATCAGAAAATTTATGATCTCCTCCAAATCTATTGAAATGATCTTGTCTTCTATATGAAGCTCCTTTATCACCATATCTATAATTATAATAAAATAAGCAATTACTTTATCCACACACCACACTATCACCAGGGAGCTGTTGTGGTCATGATCGTATGGTAGTTGGATTTACAACTACTTATGTAATCAGTGCCTATCACCACTAACTTTGTGAGTTCGGATCTCGCTCAGGCAAGGTGTACTCCATACAACATTATGTAATTAAGTTTGTCAGTGACTTGCGAGAAGGTCAATGGTTTTCTCCTGGTACTCTGATTTCCTCCACCAAGAAAACTGGCCGCCATGATATAACTGAAATATCGTTGAAAGTGACGAAAACACCATAACCCGAACTCTATCACCAGTAATCAAATTCTCTACCTGTATTTTAAACAATTCATTCAATCACTGCATTCACTGCCTATATAACGGTGTACATAATAACCTTTACTTTATATGTCTATTAGATATGTTTTGTAGATCGTTGTTTGTACTTTTTCTGTTTTCTTTCTGTTGTCTGTTCTTCTTCGATTTACGGATTCTGATTACCCCTTTGGTATCTTCAAACTCATCTAAAGCTCGTACAAATTAATGATATATTTGCAGACGATTTGTAGACATTATGACCGTCAAGTTTGGTCTTTGAATTTCATTGCATGCGTCATAAATAAAGATAACATTCTTTTCAAATTAATACTCTTCATTTTCAAGATTTCCAAGGATTAATTTTTAATAGTCTGAAGTGATACCAAAATAGTGTATTTATGTTTAGGTGAATCAATAAAGGTAAGTCAAGCCATATCAATAACTTTTTGGGTAATAAGAAATATTACCTGTTTTGTGGAGGTTCGTCAGCTCTTTGTAGAGGGCTGGCATGCTGCCATGGACTAGATGTATGATCAGGACCTCGATTGTTATTGTTACTACTAGGATGTCTGTTGTTTACTGCGGAACTGCATGGAAAGAAAGTGAAAATATGATGTGCTATATATTAACAGTTCACCGATATAAAATTAAAAGTTTGACATACACATCAAAATATTGCTGTAGTAAGTTATTAACTTCTTCAAACTTCACTCAAGTAGCCAACATAGCTCACAGAAATAAACAAAATTAGATATACACCTAATTCTGAAACTCGACTTTAGTTCTAACATTACAACACAATCAAAGTTTGGTTTTATATCTCACAACAAATTATACCTTATATTATGACCTGATCTCATTTCAATGTTATCACTTTTTTAATGACATTTAATCTATTGTATGTTTTTAAATACAAGTTATATCTTGACCAATTTTTGTCTGCTGTACCCAAATTTTTAACAATATGTTAAACCACTGGTCTTTTTGCCTGTTGTTTTTTTTTATATAGATTTTTCAAATTATAAGGAAACTGGTTCTTGGATTGTGTAAAACTAGATGAAAATAGGAATGGTAAAATACAGACTAAAACCATAATTGACCAACATATGAAAGCAAGAAGAAACACAAGTATCAATCCATATTTTCTATTATTTTGTTACTCACTGTTTGTTGAACTCTCTGCCCTGATCATGGTTATGAGAATGCTTGTGATGATCTGCTTCATTTAAATGTTTATGTCCTTTATGTTTGTCATGATTTGGTGAATGGTGAGGTTGGGTGTGTGCTTTCGCCTATAAATAAAATAAAATAATTTTTCAAAATTTATTCAACAGTCCTCTTTATCCTGACATGTAACAAGTTTATCCTCAAAAAAATATCTAAGGTTAATATTTCTTTATTGAATAAATTTTTAATTGAATATTATATATATTTATCCTCAGGATTTATAATACAATGACTTGAAAAGAACAACTTTTCAAAGTCTAATTTCAATATTTTTATTACTACATTTTAAAACAAATATATGATGTATGGATACATTGTTTGTATACATAACCATTATAACATTTCAAAATAAAAAAAATAAAAATATATATATATAGTAAAACTTGTCTTATGTGACTTTCCACGGGAACAGTGAACTATGGTCACATAAAGACAGGTGGTCGATTAATACAGGTTTAATTGATATGTAATACAATGTGAAGAGAAATAAAAATTAAGGTCACATGTTATTGCTTAATAGAGGTGGTCACTAAAGCAGGTTTGACTGTAACTTAATAGAGGTGGTCACTAAAGCAGATTTGAGTGTAACTTAATAGAGGTGGTCACTATAGCAGGTTTGACTGTAACTTAATAGAAGTGGTCACTAAAGCAGGTTTGACTAACTTAATAGAGGTGGTTACTAAAGCAGGTTTGTCTGTAACTTAATAGAGGTGGTCACTAAAGCAGGTTTGACTGTAACTTAATAGAGGTGGTCACTAAAGCAGGTTTGACTGTAACCTAATAGAGGTGGTCACTAAAGCAGATTTGTCTGTAACTTAATAGAGGTGGTCACTAAAGCAGGTTTAACTGTAACCTAATAGAGGTGGTCACTAAAGCAGGTTTGACTAACTTAATAGAGGTGGTCACTAAAGCAGGTTTGACTAACTTAATAGAGGTGGCCACTAAAGCAGGTTTGACTGTATATACCTCTTCTCTCTCTTTTTCTTCTTCTCTCTTTCTGTAAGCATGTTTGTACAGCTTGTGTAATTTTCTGGCATCAAATTCTGTAAACTTTGATACAAAATTCCACAGATGTCTGTAAGAAATAAGAGTTATCCTGACAAATGATAGATTGATTGATGTTTACCTCACATGAACATTATATCAGCTATATTCATTATTAAAACAAACTTACAAAAAATCATG
Source organism: Gigantidas platifrons (assembly GCA_002080005.1). NCBI lineage: Eukaryota > Metazoa > Mollusca > Bivalvia > Mytilida > Modiolidae > Gigantidas > Gigantidas platifrons. The sequence goes on along the minus strand of MJUT01009014.1, from coordinate 190,912 downwards.
ACTATAAAAATAAAAGTATGTGTCGTGCATAGGACACAGATGCTCCTGATTCCAGCTTAAGTATAGAGGCATAACTCTGGAACCATATTAACTCCAGCTTAAGTATATAGAGGCATAACTCTGGAACCATTTAACTCAATTCCACCATTGCCTGTGTGTTGTGATAAAAAAACATTGAGTAAAAATCTCAAACGTTTGGCCAAGGAAACTAATGTCAGAGCACAGAAATACCCCAAAATGCTGAAAAAGAAATATGTCACTGGGATGGAACTTTGAAAGGATGATTGCCTTGCCACAGATAAAGGGGGAGGAAATGGATAGGGTCAGTCTTTTTTTGCAATGGGTCACCAATGTTTAGTAAATGAATGATGTATACATCATAAAAATAGCCAACATAGCCATTAAGTCAAGACAAACTAATTTATTTAATCCGAGGTACTTAATGAATTTTTAATTTTCTCTGGATCAGCTTTGGTTGATAAAAACATTCCATAATTTTATCACCAAACCTTAACTAACAGTTTATTTACATACCCTCTCCACGCTTTGATTTTCTCTGGATCATTTAGAGTTGATAAACATTCAGTAATTCTATCACCAATCCTCAACAAACACTGTTTAGTATGAGCCACTTGTTCTTTTTCTGACATACCCTCATCTGGATTGTCTAACTTACGTAGAGCTCGTTTAACAGGTCTCATCATTTCTTTACACTGTAATACAATTTTCAAAAATCGTGAGATTTTTAACATTTTGAAATGAAGAGGGCATTTCTGTATGCAAAAGATGCGAGTCTCATGTCCACTTTGATGCATAAAACTATGATAGGCATAAAAAATACATAAGAAATCAGTAGGTTTCGGTAAATTTTGGTTATATTACATTCTTAGGTTATGAGATGGATTGTGGTAAATTTAGGTAAATTACATCTGTTGGTTATGAGAAGGATTATAGTAAATTACATCTGTTGGTTATGAGGATTGTGGTAAATTACATCTGTTGGTTATGAGAATGATTGTGGTAAATTACATCTGTTGGTTATGAGGATTGTGGTAAATTACATCTGTTGGTTATAAGAAGGATTGTGGTAAATTACATCTGTTGGTTATGAGGATTGTGGTAAATTACATCTGTTGGTTATAAGAAGGATTATAGTAAATTACATCTGTTGGTTATGAGGATTGTGGTAAATTACATGTTGGTTATAAGAAGGATTGTGGTAAATTACATCTGTTGGTTATGAGAAGGATTGTGGTATAATCTGTCATTGACTTACTTTAGTAAAAACTTCATTGGGAAGTTCAGCATTAAAATCTTCAGTTGAGACAGCTACAGGGTTTGTATTGGCAGTAAAATGCATAGGACCATCTTCTTTCTTAGGTTTTTTCTACAAAATAAAACACATGACATTGATCAAATATATCTATTTTGTTCTTTTTAGCCCCTGCAGTTAATTTCTCTTATTCATGATCAATATATGTAGAATTCTGTTACCATAGATATTATCTGTCAAAAACTAGGCAAATTTGCAAAACATCTTTAAAAAAAACATTTTGATAGAAATGTACAGACTTGCAACAAACCTTTTTCTTTTTTTCTTTCTTCTGTTTTTCTGCAGGTTTACTTTTGACTTTATGATCAACCTCTGTATGTTCCTTTGGTTCAGTTTTAACTTTTTTCTTTTTGAAAGTCTCAGGAAAACTATCCATAGTACTTTCTTCTCTAGCACTAGATTTGACTTTAGCACTATTATCAGAGTCTGATGATTCCTTCTCTATTATTTCTGCTTTGGACTTTGGTTTTTTCTTTCTTGGTTTAGCTGCCGAATTCTTAACCTGGATTAATAGAAAAACCACTGTTAGGAATATCAAACTCATCAGAATCATGGTCATTGATTGGTTGAACAACAAACACATTCAAGAGTTTTATAGTGTGTGTAACAATATAAATAGCTATAGACAAATACTTAATTTTGAGGGTTCCAGTATATATAGCTATTGAAGTACTTGTTTGTTTGGTACATGTACCAACATTAACAGCTTCATAGAAATACTTAATTTGAGGGGACTAATATAAGAGAAAATTTTTATTTGAGGGAATTTGTTATAAGTACCAATATAAATAGTTTCATAGAAATACTTAATTTCAGCAGTTAATGTAAATTACACTCAGTTGATCAGCCTGTGTCTCCTAATTTAACAATCTGACCACAACATCTCTGATTGTACAATAGTTTTTTTTTTTTACAATTTATTAGCACTACATGTACTTACTGTTGGAGGTTTTTCACTATCTGTATGTTTACCTAAAACCTTCAATAGGTACTCAACACGTGTCTGTAAATGTTTGGCCTGTGGCTTCACATTTTTACCACCTGGCAAAATCTGAAATTATATACTTTATTAATTAGCAATATAAATATAATAACAAGACCTTTTGTTTCTTTGTATTTAATGAGGCTGTCATGGTCATGATCGTATGACAGTTGGATTTTCAACTACCTGTACAATTAGTGCCTATCACCACTAGCTAGCATTGTGAGTTCAAACCCTGAACATGGCAAGGTATACTTGATACTAGTACAACATTGTGTCATAAAGTTTGTCAGTGACTTGCAACAGGTCCGTGGTTTTCTCCGGGAACTCAAGTTTCCTCCACCAATAAAACTGACCTCCACGATATAATTGAAATATTGTTGAAAGTGGCATTAAACACCATAAACCAAACCTTTGCATCTTATGTAAGTGGAAAGTACACAACTGTTTTATACAATTAATGAGATGATTGGCAGTTATATAAGCACACTTCACTTAAATACAGCTTCACAAGTGAGTACACTTCACTTAAATACAGCTTCACAAGTGAGTACACTTCACTTAAATACAGCTTCACAAGTGAGTACACTTCACTTAAATACAGCTTCACAAGTGAGTACACTTCACTTAAATACAGCTTCACAAGTGAGTACACTTCACTTAAATACAGCTTCACAAGTGAGTACACTTCATTCTAACAAAGTAACAGGGGAGAATTCCTTCAAACAATGCACAGAGAAATGTGTGATACGATAGTAGTGTCTAAATGGAAAGAATTCTGGGATAAATGTTATTGGTATGCTTGTTGAAAATCAATGTCTTTAAATGCATCATTCCCCTTTTCTTTTTAACTTGCCTCATTTGTGGCAAATCATTTTTTTATGTAACAAGATCTTATAACTATTGAAAACTAAAGTACTTTTGATTTGAAAAAAAAAAAAAAAAATCAAACAAAACTTGGAGCTTTTATTACAATGTGATGGCAATATTTACATTTGTTTTAACAGTTATGTACATTGTAGTAGAAATAAATAATGTTTCTTTGAATGAAAATGGATTGCAATAAACACATTTTCATGCATTATACGTGGTAGTAAAACTGGAAATAGAAAAAACTATGGAACAAGGGTGTGGAATTGCCATGCCCGACTCGCCCGACTCGTACATAGAATCTGCCGGACAAGTAGATTTTCCTGGCTAGCTTGTCCAGGGACAAGTAAATATCAACAAATAAAAATAATTTCTTATTAAAGTATTCTGGAAAGACAATTTCTCAAATGATATATCGTAAAATACTGACGGTTAGAAAATGCTTTATGTGTTTTTTTTTTATTGGAAACCATCACGTCAGTGGTGTTCCGAAAGCAGCTAAAAATAACCAGAATTGTACAAGTTCTAAGTTGAGTATTACGACCCGATTGCAATGATAATTGTACTGCATTCACTTAACGAAAACCGGGATCGTGTAACAGGTTTTTATTGATGTTCCGAATGTGACATTTCCTTGCTTGTCCATGGCTTTTCTTAAAATACAGGGCCTAACATCCGTGAACATACATTGTATAATACAAATCAAGTTGCAGTCGTTACAATGGATAAATATTTAATAATAAAAAAAGGCTGGAAAGGTT
>MJUT01009014.1:162223-176887 GCA_002080005.1 Gigantidas platifrons | reverse complement strand
ATTTATTTCTTCTATAAAAGCAACATTTTCATGCTGTACACTCTAAATTAAAGACTATGTTAAACGTTCAGCAACATTTTTTCCATAGCAACGGAAATATTTCCTTAGCAATTGCTTTTTAAACCAAATATTAAGTTATTTATTTTTCGCATTTCCATCACCTGGTTTCATGATTTTATAGTTATATCACATTCCCCTTACTTGTATAATGCTAAGCTGACGTCGTGTGTATTGTGTGTTATGTATCGTAATGTGACCATATGTTATTCAACCGGTGTAAACACGGAAATATGGGCCAGTTCTTAAATATATTAACTTCACATTATTGATGCATACTCATACTAAAGGGAAAACTGTGTATCTTTTTCATCTTTGTTAGCTGTAAATCTCTGGAAAATTGAAATAGTTAAGTTTGGAAAACTTTCGTCTGCTTCTACTGTATTCCACTTTTACTGTAGTCTGTTATTTATATCCAGGTCACAGCTGCAGGTGTCTAAAACAGGCAAGGGGTCCCCTACCTTCATTAAAATCGATGCGTATTTTGATTTACTATATTCGATGTATCTTATTCCAATTTTAACAGCTCCTGCATATATATCGGTTGTTTATACAATGATGGCAATCGCATTTAGCGTCACACTAACTGAAATACCATAAACTTTCTTCTCACATTATTACCGAGAAAAATACTCCCGCAAGCTTGGAACAACTGTATACTTCGCACGCATGTTCATTTTTAGCAACAGGTTCGATATACAAAAGAAGAAGTTGTTCCATGGTTGCGGGGACTATGTATTTTTTACTTTTTTATGTTAATTTAGGCCTGTTTTGTGGTATTTCCGGTTTTTAGGCATAATTTAACGGCTGATTGTGACGTCATAGTATAAAATTATGACCAGATTAAGTTTGAATTTGGTAGATCTTATCCAATACTGATTTCCGAGAAACTTTCAAAAGAATGAGTTTGCAATTGAAAAATATATATTTTAGGGCCCTTTTTAAGCCCTTATCACCCCTACTCCTTTAAAGATATTTAAATTACTATTCCTTTAGTTTAGTGATTTAATTTTATGAAGCTCACATGTATTCTGTACATCCTGGTTACTACTTTACAACTTACAATACTAAAGAATAATACACCTGGGAGCCTTCTGCATTAAAGTGGTCCAGAGCCTTACAACTTACAATACTAAAGAATAATATACCTGGGAGCCTTCTGCATTAAAGTGGTCCAAAGCCTGTTTTCTTATATCACTTCTAATGCTTCCATCTAATCGCTGTAAAACAAAAGGAATATATCAATGAGAACATAGATATCAAAATTAGAATGCACAATGTGTTTCTGGATTGGAATAATCTTCATCGATGAATGCACAATGTGTTTCTGGATTGGAATAATCTTCATCGATGCACTTATAACTAAAACATTAGAAAGTAAAATAATTTAAGTCTAATTTTTAGCCTATTCAAGCATGATATATATACATTATGACCATTTTAAGAAATTTCTATTTTAGTAACAGTGGTCATCTCTGATGAAGGTCTATGCTTCAGATATATTTTCAAAAGGGTCCAGCCAAGCATGGTTTATAATTAAGTTCAATGGCTTCAGAGGAGAAGATTTAAATGTGAAGACAATTCAGTATTCAACAGATAACATATATTTGTATTTCTACCACATCAGCATCTATAACAAAAATATATTGTCAATTAAGGTTTCATTATAACCAAGCCAATAGCACTTCAAGACTTTACTTTACACTAAAAAGTTTGTTATGAATCCTTACCTATCCTTTGATAAAACCTTAATTTCTCATCCTTTATGTCAAATTTATCTACAGAAAAAATGTACATACCTGGAAGGAATATCGTTTCAACTGTAAATATTCAGCTAAGATATCCAACATCCGTACCATCTGAGAAAATATTAGCACCCGATGTCCCGTCTGTTTAAGACGTGTTAACAATTTGTCCAAGAGAATTAATTTTCCACTTCCCTTTAGTAACATTACAAGTTTATCCATGTTTTCATCTTCTGGTGGTCGTGTCAATGATGTGTGATTACAACATTTTTTAAGTTCCATTATAATATTTACAAAACTAGATACATTTCCTTTTAGTCCTTTACTAAGAGCTTTGTAGTTTTTCGTTAAAATCCATCTACAATATTAAAGGAAGAGTGAAGATTTATCATATTAACCAGAGGTGGTCTTAGAGAATAATTGTTACATTCACATATTATTCCATGTGGCTTTATTAATTGGGTCACAATTGTTGACGGGTACTTTATTAATGAGATGATGATGAGGTCCCACTAGACCCACACACTTAGTTGTATTTTTATAGTGATACACTGAAAGAACAGTCCGCAGATAGACATGTCGCCCCACTCTTGACACATTATCCCGATTCCGAGCCAATCAGTCTCTGCTATTTCTACTCAATGCTACGTGCTTAGCAGAGAAGGAACAAATACCAATTTTATAGTCTTTGGTTTGACTCGAGCAGGGCACGAACACACGATCTACTGCACTTGAGGCGAGCATGCTAACCATGTACAGAACCGATGCAGTTATGTTTTGTGCTTTAATGCTAGCTAATATGAAACAAGTGAAAAAACGATCATCATGTGGATACATTATGTTTTCTGCATTTTTAGAAATAATAACTTACTTGTAATACTGTTTTTGTAGAGACGACATTTCCACTCGGAGAATTTGTTCAGTCTGAAATAATAAATAACTGCATTTAGTTTATACCTAATCACAAAACAAATAGATATTTCTGATGGAAAATTATATATCTATTTAATATAGTACTATTATGTAATATTCATCAGAGTTACATTTTGAAGCAAACTGTTAAATAAGTTGCATATACTCTTGTACAAAGGGCAGGACATATAATAAATGTGCTTGCATCACTATTCCAGTAAATAATTATGTTCATATTCAGACTTTAAATGTTTATGAACAATCCTAAAACAGTGTCATATTTTATTTTACATTCCATTTGATTTAATCCATTTTGGAGACCAGTAAAATGACCTTTTTATAAAACACTGATAAGCATAAAGAATGAAATAATTTTGGACCACATTTATGTACCTTACAAAACAAGTTTTGGAAGACTTCATCTAAATCCAATCTAAAGCTATTACCACTAATGCTGTGAGTTCGAATCCCACTCAGGAGAGTACTCGATATAACATTATGTGATAAAGTTTGTCAGTGACCTGCGGCAGGTCGATGGTTTTCTCCCGGGTACTCCGGTTTCCTCCACCAATAAAACTGACCAGCACGATATAACTGAAATATTGTTGAAAGTGACGTTAAACACCATAAAACCCCCTCCCCAATCTAAAGCAGTGTTTGAATCTACTATTTCTTAGATAAATAGATATGATTGTATACTGTTTACACTTACCTTAGAAGGCAGTGATTTTTCTACATCTTTCTTCACCCTACGTAACAAGTAAGGTTCTAACTGTTTATGAAGTCCTGAAAACCCTGTTTTGGCTTGTGATGAATACTTCTCTTCAAAATCTGGCCAATTATCAAATCTATAGAAAAGGTATATATTAAATAAATCATCGTCAGGTCACAGCTATGTGTTTGCTATAAAGAAATATCTGTCCAGTAAACATGATAATCTGATTATTTTATGCAAGTCTTATTCTATTTGTGGTCAATACCTAAATCAAATTTAGGACATAAATTAAAAACCAAATGGAAAAGAGTTGTGAGTGAATATTGTGACTTGCCTAGTAAGCATTATTTTGTTAATTCATAGCATCATGACAAATCATTTTCTCAGTATACTGAACACTGTATGCTTTAATCGTGGAGAATAAGCAAGTTCTAATTTAATTGTTTCTGGTTTCACCCGAACAGGACTCGAAGCTCAGATCTTCATTGCTTCTGATGAGAACCATAGAACTAGAAAGTTAACATTAATATGTAACTGTTAATTGAATAATTAACATTAATATGTAACTGTTAATTGAATAATTAACATTAATATGTAACTGTTAATTGAATAGTTAACATTAATATTTAAATGTTATTTGAATAGAGAGCTGCTGTGATCTTTTCTTTTACTTACATGGCAAATGTTTTCTTCAAAACAGATTTAAAGGCATACAATAGCTCAAATTGATTTTTTTTATTTATATTAAAAGTTGCCAATATTCGATGTTTTATACTAATAAAATGTTTTGAACAAGAAGCCAGGTTTAAAAAATATGCTATAATGTCGTAATGAATGAAAAGAATTCGAGTGTCTGTTGATGAAATCGCCATTAACACACCTAATTATAAGCCGGCTTCTTTTCCGAAGTTTACCGGACACTGATAACTGCTATAAATAACCAGAAAACGTGTTTCAGGTAAATATTGGTTAGAATTAATATAATTTAAGAAATATATCTATGAAATTGGATCCTGGGGTAATCAGTTAATATTATATAATGGTATTAAGAATGACACTTAAAATCGTAAATACGTGATAAAATCAATAAAAACAAACCCAAACATATTGTATGACATGTGCTTTTTACTCAGCCAACAATTTCGCACATGCGCAAACGCTTTACCGAATGAGGTCACTGTGTAGGTCATCAATGGTCATACGATTATATTCATGAATGTATGAATATTGATCAATATTGTGCCGGGTAAACATTAGTCTTGACTGGATGCAAGAAAATAAAACAGCGACGTTTTTCCTTCGTTCTAGGCTAATACGTATGATATTATTAAAAATTTCAACTGCAATTAGTATAAAACATCGAATATTGGCAACTTTTAATATATAAAAAAAAATTAATTCCGACAGCTTGTATGCCTTTAAGTTTGACTTACTGTTCTACTAGACATAAAATACTAACTTATAAGGCATGATAAAATGTAACAGTGCCCAGAGTTCCTTCAGAGAGTTCTGTAAGGGTGTTCCTGTGATGAGGAGTCTGTGGTTAGAGTTGAATTCAAACAAAGATTTATACAAGAGAGAATCGTCATTCTTCAGTCTGTGTGCTTCATCAACACTTAACACAGCCCATGAAATACTTCCTAAAAATGACTGCAAATAAAAAAATAATTATTATTTTCAATATAAATGAATTTGATATGTCATTGTTTCATTAATATATTTCACATTTGGTATACTGTATAATATTAACAGAATATGGATGCAAAAAAAAAGAAGTACTCAAGAATACTATTCTTCATCTCTTAGGAGAGGTGTACTTCATACAACATTATATGATAAAGTTTGTCAGTGACTTATGACAGTTCTGTGGTTTTCTCCAGGTATTCCTGTTTCCTCCACCAATAAAACTGACCACCATGACATAACTGAAACACCATACCCCATACCTTGCTATTCTTCATCTCACAGTATACTGATTTGTTTTAATTTATCAAAATTGGAAATAGACTTTTCAATACAGGTAGACATGTTGCTCACAATCACATCAAAGGTAACATATTTCATAAAATAAAATCTCAGAATGTCCTACCTTGTCTTTCAGTAAGATTTCATATGTTGTTAAGATGACATTAAATTTTAATCTTTTGTTCCCACCATGCTTCCATTCATATTCTCTTATCTGAAAAACAACAATAAATTAATACATTGCATTCTTATTATCCTTTTTAATAGTTGTTTTCCTCTGATTTCTAGATTAATATTTCAAATTACTTATTCTAACAAAAACCACATCTCACCAATTTGTAAAAGTAGTTTTCAGTAAAGAATTGGTACAAAAGAACCATATTCATTGTCAAAATACAACATTAACAGCATGCAGATAAGTTAAGTACATCTCTCAATGGATAATATGCCTATCCTACCCAGAACAAATGTCAATTGACAATGAAGTCCACATTCCACAGCAAGTCGAAATATTAAGATATAAGTAAACAATAATTAGCATTAAAACATTCAATGACGGCAACAGAGGTAAAAAAAAAAGACATCAATTTCTGTAAAGTATTAAAAAGTAAGCAGAATTTTCTATTCAACAGCAAAACATTCAATTTCAAGCATTCAAAAAACTGAATTGTTCTTTTGATTGTAGTGGACCGATCATCAATAAATTTTACTTGAAAACACAGAATCCGAAGGGAATGAATGGTCAATTTTATATCAATCAAATGGTAATATCGAGAGCTTAAAAGTCAGCAATATAGATTGAGAAGATATATGAAATGAAAATTAAAAACAACCAATAAACCTATTATTAATGTCTTGAAAAAAGTTATTGTATTTTGAACCCAACACAAATGAACATGTTTAATACTTATAAACAGAGTGGCTTAAAAGAATGTGTACTCACCACATTACGACTAGAAATATCTCCTAAATAAGTAACAACATTCATTTCTGGTGCCCAGTTCTGAAACTCTCTTTGCCAAGCCACAATAGTAGACAGTGGCACCACTACTAAGAAAGGTCCATACAACTGGTAAAAGTTGTGCATTATTTGGAAGAAAGATATTGTTTGTATAGTCTTTCCAAGTCCCATCTCATCAGCTAATATTGAAGAATTAGATCTAAAATGGAAAATTTAAAAAATAGTAATGGTTGTGTAATAGGGTATATCGACAATCTGATAAAATCAGAAATGGTCAAACAAAACTCCTTAAATCATAAAATAAAATTTCAGATGGAAAATCTATAAATAGCATAATTGTGTCTCCGAAGACTTAGACCACGAGGGAACTTCCGGGAATATAAAAACAAGATCCATTTTCTTGTCTACAGGATATACTTCTGCTGACGTAGTGTCCTATAGTTTTACACAATGATTAAAATACACAACTCTCTAATAAACACAGTATCTGACCCCCGCATGCGTAGAGAATGAAGGGGTGGTTGTTGACAATTTATTACAAGACAAATGTAAAAGCCTAATAAATTATTTCCCCCTTTTAATTTTGGTTTTCTAAACATCAACTGTAGATCAATTCCAGTGTCATATCTTTTTACTGATATGATTTATTATTTGAATATTTTTTCTCAATCATAAATATAGTCAAAACATTGTTGACTTAACGTTCTACATCAATCATTCCTTCAGTCATAATTAAAGAGTGGTTCAAGAGAAACCAAGATATGTTTTTGGATTAATAAACCTCCAAATATGCCTTACTTGAGACAATACGACCAGTTGTGGTAAGTTTGTCTTTTGTGCTCTGAATGTAAATTAGGTTACAAACCTTTGTTGTCAGAAAGTCCTGGAGAGATAGCATAGATCTGAAACTATATTAACTTTTTATTTACATACATATTTTTTAAAAAGAGCCTTTATCATTTTTGTAGATGATGACAAAATTGACAGAAATAACATAATCAGAAACATTACAAATTTTGAAATCTTACCAAAATAACAACAGGACTATGTGAAAAGTTAACAACAATTACAGATACCAATTAATAGCTAAGGTTCACGACATTGTACAGGCCAGCTATAAGTCAATACATTGTCAGTGCTTACTTTGACCATGCATGCATCAACCAATTGACACCATCTAACTGATAGTCTCTTAGCTTTAATGACTCTACACCACCAATACATGGAGGTTGGTCTTTGAAAGGCTGGAACTTTGGTCTGTATTTTAAAACCTGAAAAAAGACAAATATTTTATTATGACATCATATTTGAATTTAAGTAGGAATAATTTTTTGTTGCCTTAATAATTTTTGCTGATATCCTTTCACATTTGTTTCTACTAGTATGTATTCCTTATCAATTTTTGTTGATGATATCCTTTCACATTTGTTTCTACTAGTATGTATTCCTTATTAATTTTTGTTGATGATATCCTTTTACATTTGTTTCTACTAGTATGTATTCCTTATTAATTTTTGTTGATGATATCCTTTTACATTTGTTTCTACTAGTATGTATTCCTTATTAATTTTTGTTGAAGATATCCTTTTACATTTGTTTCTACTAGTATGTATTCCTTATTAATTTTTGTTGATGATATCCTTTTACATTTGTTTCTACTAGTATGTATTCCTTATTAATTTTTTTTGATAATATCCTTTCACATTTGTTTCTACTAGTATGTATTCCTTATTAATTTTGCTGATGACATCCTTTTACATTTGTTTCTACTAGTATGTATTCCTTATTACCTTTGTTAACTTTGATGGTGTTCGTTGGCATTTGTTTCTAGCCTGATACTCATCAATAATTGGTTGAAATCTTCGAGACAGTAATTCGCCATCCTCCCACGTACATTCAGAGTACGGCAGTCCTTGCCATTTGACAAAGTAATCAGGATATCCATTATTCTCATTTGCCATTTTCTGGTTAGAATGGGCTGTAATTAGTAAGAAAAATCTTAAATTCAACTGAGTGAACATTACCATACACTTGCAAAAATCATTAACTTATGATAACATAATTTTATGTGTATGCAATTTCAAAGAATAAATATTATACTGTTTGAATTCAAAAAAATGTTCTTTATATTTCAATTTTTTTTTTATATTTCTATTTGTAATGTTGAACCATATAAACTCTGTTTATACAAGGTATAGACGTAACCATGACAATAATGATGACAAATGTTACCTATAATTCTTTCAGCATTTATATATTGTTCATATAGATCCTGCATCATTTCTTTTTGTAATTCATAGTATTCCACGTCTTCTGGAGTGGCTAATCTTTTCCTGTAAAATATATCATATTAAATATGATAAAATCATCTTTTATATGCTGAAAAAACATTGTATAATGCTTGTTTAACTTCTTCATAACTCTGTCTCTCGTCAATATTGTTACAAACCCTTGTTTAATATACTTAAAATGATATTGCACCAAGATACAAGAAATTTTTATTCAATTATTTTTATGTTGTATATCTAAAATCAGAGACTTAACTGGACACTGTATTGACCAACACTGATGACAAAGTAATCACAGATGAAGGCCAATACACAATATTTCTGATAAAAATAATCATAAAACAGATACTTATCCTTATTACATATATAATTTGTAAAACTAATGAGTCTATACAAATATTTAACAATATAACATGATACTATTCTTACCATTCATTAATTTCCTGTAAATTTTTCTTATAATTTTCTATTTTCTTCAGTCCATTGATTTTTTGTTCTTTCAGGTTTTCGTAAGATTCCCAAGTGTTGTGAATATTCGCCCAATTTTTCCACTTGATAAGAAAATGTTGTTCTACTTCATTGATATGAGGATCACAACCATCATTAGGATCTCCACTCTCTAGTACATTATATATAGTTGTTCTACTACCAGTGGCTGTAACAACAAGTCATGGTATTAGTACATCAAAAGAGAAAAAAAACTTACTTTCCGTATCTAACCAGGCTAATCCATTACATCTCTTGATATTGTGGATTGTAAGGTCCTTAATTTGTTTTTCTTTATTAAATGATAACCAAAACAAGACAATATAGTGGTTATATACTACATTTCAGACTTTTGACTAATACACCATTACTGTAGTGATATTCACTTGTTCTAGTTTATTTCATATTCCTCTGATCTTTACATGTGATAATTATATCATTTAGGCTAAATGTTTTACAAGACCATATTATTGACAATAGCTGAGGTAAGTTAGCAAGAGCAAATGAATAGCCACACAAGACTCTACATATATTTAACTTTCAGTGTAGAAACTTTAATCGTGGCTTTGGATCATTAACCTCAAAAATAATCATTTGACAACATTTCCTATAACTTCACAGTTTATCTTCACCCCACCTCCCTCTTCTTCATATAGGTAAAGGATTCCCCCTGTTTTTTCTGTCAATAATGTATTATTCAAATATGGTCCTTCATTGAAATTGTTATCTAGATTTGCCCCGATAACCTGATGACCCGATTAATTCAAACAAAAAAGCAGGTTCCTTCTACTTTAATGAAACAAGATTCACTTGTATATATAAAAATTACACATTAGACTACCAACTAATCGAGTAACAATTTGGTGGTATTGATATGGTATAGATACATCTTATCCTTGTAACTAACCTGATTTTTTCCCCATCATTTCTCTATAAACTCTTTCTATGGTTTATCTTATCCTTGTAACTAACCTGATTTCTTTCCCATCCTCTCTTTATAAACTCTTTCTATGGTTTCCCTGTTTTCAGCTTCAGTGTCTTCTTCATCCTGGGCGACTTCAATAATATCATCTGAATCGGTTCCATCATCAGAATCTTCTTTGTAACTACAAAAGATTTATCACAAATCATCTAGAATTGTATTGATTGATGTTTTGCTTACAACACTGAATTGTCTGAACAATTAATTGTTGTCCAGTCAATATCAGGGGGAATAGGAATTGGTGCTGCAGGTTTCATTAAAATCACTTAAAAACAAAACAATGTCGTAAAGACAGCATGCCCACCCCCACATATAATAAACTGAGCAGTTTTGATAGTGTAGCTATGTTTTAGTTAATAGTTTATTTACAGTATAACACTGTAGGTAAGAAACAATTATCCAGCCCCAAAACTACTAGTATACCATAATTATCCTAATAATTTTGTCAACAAAACTTTTCTGTGTTCAAAGGACACTATGCCCCACCAAACAATATGGTGGACTACACATCATGACCAATCATAGTATCATATATGAAAGCTAACGGACAAACGACCTCAAAGGAGTTGCAAAATATAACCTTTATTGAAAATGCATAAAAACCTAAAAATCCCACAACTCCAACAAAAATTATCGAATCAAAATGGCAGGATACAAACTACACATCATGACCAATTATCCTACCAAATATCAAAACTATTGGACCAACAACCTCAAGAGGAGTTGCATTTACAAAGTATAACAATACTGAAAATGCATGTACATATGCTGAAGTCCTGTAACTCCTACAACAAAATGGCTGGATATTATGATCAGCTATACATCATGCCCAATCATCCCACCAAATATGAAAGTTAACACACCAGTGACCTCACGGGAGTTGCATTCATAAAGTAAAGTGGGATTAATGAATGAACGAACGGACATACTGTATGCAGGGCATAAAAATCTCAAATGTACAAATGACTCTACTTAATATCCTTTTCAAAATGTATTGTATTACACTCTGTTGTACTATTTTAATGAACGTGCTGAAGAATAACAACAAAAAGTTATAATAATCAAGGGTTTTACTTATAACAGTATCAGTACACATTCAACACAAAGTTAAGGTTCACAAGCACAGAATACAACAGAAAGCTGTGGTTCTGAAGGGATTAAACATAATAGTACACAATTCAAAGTTGTGGTTCACAGGGAACTTACTACATAGCATAATTATATGACACTTGTGATCAACATGGGCTTTAAACATAATAGAAAACTACAGATATTTATTAAACACATAGGGTGTACAGATGCAAAATAAAAAACATAATATGAATTAAATGACCTCACTAAAGGGCCTACTGAGCATGATACAACAGCTCTCCATCAACAGGTTACTGACAAAACAAATGTTAGTGAATACACTTCACTAAACCAGGCCTTTTAATAAGGGATGGTACCATGTACTTTTACTCATTTCAAATAGTCATTGGTACCTCCTTGTTAGAGTGTTGTATAAGATATTCATGAGAAATGTTCACATTCTAATAAAAAGTACAACCTGTAAATAGTGCAGTACTGGTACACTTGAAAAATATTGAAAGCCCTGCTAAACACCAATAAGTTTAAGGAATCTAGAAAACCAATAGCTGAGTGACTAGGTAATAATTGTAATTATCAACAATGCCTTCTATATTTCAAAATCAACTTAGTGAAACATTTTACATGTTACACTTACTTTAAAAATCTGCTTTTAAAAAGCACACTAGTTTATGGGAAGAATATGTCACAGAGAATATCATAATCCTTCTTGGGCGTATTTAATTAGTAAAATATTTTTGAGGTCTTTTCATCGATAATTTGTTGGGCGTATTAAATTAGTAAAATATTTTTGAGGTCTCTTCATCGATAATTCCTACAAACTTCTGAGGAGAAAATGAAATCATATATATCCACCAAATAAAAGCAAGGATGAGCCATGGTGTGTCATGTTGGATGTCAGATTAAAACAAAATTCATTTTTAAGATCATCCATTGATCGTACTTGCAAAGATTTGATTTAAACGGCATGTAAAATGTTAATGGACTATAAATGATAAAAAAAACTTTCAATAGTCTTGGCCAGGATTGCTAAAAACTAAATACTTACTGACATAATATAATTTAACAAAATAAATAAATTTGATTAATTTTCTTATCATAAATATATATTTAAAAAAAACAAGTAAAAGCATATGAAAAAGAATGATGCTCTTACCAGACCCGATTTCTGGATATTTTCCTTCCAGAGGATCTATTATATGGCTTTTGTCTGTAAATTATTTAAAAAGAACAATTATACCATAACATTTTAATATTATATTCAAAAACTAATTTTCTTTTTCAGATCTAAATGAATAATTTGACATTTGTAGAGCAAGAGATAAATTATTATTCCATGTTGTCAAGTGTTGAATGCGTTTTAGGACCAACAACCAGTTGACATAATGTCCATAAGGGAACATAATGTTTGTAGAGCAATAATACCAATCAGAGGTTGATGTCCATAAGGGAACATAATCTTCTCCATTAAGAGGTTAGTGAGTAATATCATGATCTCCCGACAATGAAGATACAGTCAAACCTGTTTTAAGCGGCCACCCAAGGGATGGTCCGAAATTGGCCGTGTAACACAGGTGACCTCTTAATCAAGGTTTGAGATTTTAGGAACGTTAGCCAATTCTTTTTAATGTCCGTCATTTACAATATTTTGATAATCATTTGTATGTATTTTCAACACGTGCGTGAGTATTGATTTTTTTCAAGTAAATAAAAAATCAAGGTTTGAGATTTTAGGAACGTTAGCCAATTCTTTTTAATGTGAGTCAGTCATTTATACAATATTTTGATAATCATTTGTACGTATTGTGTACGTATTTTCAACATGTGCGTGAGTACTGATTTTTTAAAATAAATAAAAACATTCTCTGATGAGGTGTTATTATCTGAATTTTACCAATTATAGATTCAATATTTGTCAGGAAACTTCGAGAGAGAAAAGAAACCTGCATTTGATTATAATATATCATGAACATGATACATTTACGGCAATACACAATCGTGTATCTTTAAAATTTACGAAACTGTCAACAAAACGATCTTTCATGTAAATCTACAAATACCACGTAATTGATCATGAACACTAATTAAAAAAAAAAACATCTACTGTATTCTGTAAAAGCTTATCGGCAATTTGACAAGATGCTGGAATGTTATTAAGAGAGGGTTTGGCGATTTTAAATGAATATTGTTTCATAAAATTTATTAGTGATAGAGATGCCGGTAATTTCCTATGATAGCCGCCATTTTGTTTTCCGGTAATGAAAATGACCAAAATTGACATTTTCAAAAATGTAATATTTACATTTTAATCCCTTTATTGTTGTCTCCAACTGTTATTATTTAATAGGTTGTAATCTATATTTCCCTTCAATATATTTATTTGCTGTGGTAAGAACAAAATTGATTAAAAATATATCGGATCGGAACCGGCGTCTTTATAGTTTTTGACGCTGTGGCACGTTTTTTTTTATTGGGATACCCTCTTTGTGACAAAAATAGAATATGTTTTTGAC
The DNA here is from genome assembly GCA_002080005.1 of Gigantidas platifrons. NCBI lineage: Eukaryota > Metazoa > Mollusca > Bivalvia > Mytilida > Modiolidae > Gigantidas > Gigantidas platifrons. The sequence goes on along the minus strand of MJUT01009014.1, from coordinate 163,174 downwards.
GTCATACAATCATATTTTAGATATCAAATGAAAGCTTAGATTTCCACGAAGGTCAATGTCATGTGCAAATTTTTATTTCCGGTCAAATTTCATGTAAAAAATTCAATTGAAAACTTTATAATCATATTATTCATAGGTAACGGCAAAAATTGAAATTTGTCCGTCATAATTAATTAATTCAAACATCAATGGTTAAATTGGCCAAGTTTCAACAAAAAATAACGTCAAAAACTTATTCTTTACAACGAAAGGAAAAAGGAGATTGAACCAAATTCAACAATGCCAAAATATAGCCATGTGTCAATGTCATCGATGCATAACGACGTCAGCAACTTGAACAAGATGGAAACTATTACTGATAAAATTACCGGTGAGTTATATTGAAAATATAATCATTATTGGATAGTTAGTATATCAAACAATGAACAAAACAAAAATAAAGCTATCGATAGGCAGGGGAGGGTGCCGGTTCATGTTTTTATAAATGAACCTGCCCAACACTCTCTCCATTCTTTCTCTCTTTGATTTTATTTATCTCCTTTCGGTCTGGGATATAATGGGAATGGGGTATGAATAAATCCATAAAATCTAGGGGAAGTGCTGCCAAATTTTTTTTTGTGTTTGGGTGGAGGGAGGGTATGAAAAAAAATTAATGAAGGGGGGGGGGTCTACCCTGGTCCTGACACAACAATACATTATAAGGGAAATAGGCCATTTTCAGTAGTTTATTCACCATGTTCCATTTGTGTCGGAAATGATTTAACTGGTTTAAGGGAAGCAAGAATTGGGAGGAGAGAGGATGTTTCCTTCTTTGCTTATTATCCTTGCCGAATGCCATTTTATGTCATGGTTTACTTACTGTTCAAAAGGGTGGCTGCTGTATCATTTTATTTTGCTTTCGTAATGTAACATGTAAATTTTGTAACATATTACTGGTAGTCAATCATGTCG
>MJUT01009014.1:125398-151537 GCA_002080005.1 Gigantidas platifrons | reverse complement strand
TTTTTACTGAATTTCCTGCGTTCTATAGATAGGAACTAGAATTTTCCCAGATTTTTTGGGGAGGAAAGGGGGCGAGTTCTATGCACCAGTGCGTTTAATAGACACATAAAGATGGTACCTATATCAAATATATATCTTTGTTAACAATTTATTTTACCGTGATGCTTTTTAATATAGGATGGTATGTAATATTTTCATGCTGTTTTTCCTTTCTTATCATTTTTGGAAGATATAGCTAGTCTCTTACAATTGATAGAAATTACAGGGTCTGTTATCTCATATCTGGTTAGTGGTTATCAGCTGCCTTCAATTTGTTTAACAGGAGAAATTGTCAGTATTGTCTGATACATAATACTTTACAACAAAGCTATAAAATAGATTTTTATAATTTCATCATGAGGTGTTGAAATTCAACCAAATCTATTCTTGGTCCTTCATTTGCACAATGTTCAATTTCTATTTTACAAGAAACTTCATGCAAACTACAATTATATAATAAAGTGATGGTTCATGAGAATACTGTATATTCCATTGGCATTGCAGTATTGATGGAAAATGGTCACATGATCCTGAAACAATGGTCAGGTCAACATCAACATAGCCAAAATAATGACTTAAGATTCTTACAATGAACACAACAATACCTAGAGTTATTTTCTGAACCAGATCCACTTTTATCTTCTCCTGATTCTGAGCTGTCATCCTTCACCTTCGAACCTTTATCTGGTATTCCAAATAGAGGTTCACTAAAATCATCATCTAGGTGACCCTAAAATGTACATACAAAATTGTTTAAAGCAATTAAATAAGTGATGCAATAATCTTCCGAGACGACGTCATTTGATGATAGATTATTGAGTCTAGTGCTTGATTATGATTCCTAATGTTGGATTTAGCTTTATTCTTGGGTTTTGTCTTCATATTGACAAACAACTTCTCTTGCAGTTTAATCCAAGATTTGTTTCAGGCACTCAGCCAATATGCATATATGAACTAGTCTATTATTTATCTACTACATGGACTATTCCATTTTATGTCAGGTAATGCACAACCTGCTTTACATTCAAAGTTAATATTTTCATATGGCATCAGAAGTCTAAATATTCTGAAAATTATTACAAAAAACTTAATATACTTGAAGGAAAGAAATAAACTTATATGCAATTTTTAACAGGATGTTCCAAGTTCTTTCAACAGATTTGTTTTCTCCAAGTTCTTTCAACAGATTTGTTTTCTAAGATTTGTGTAAAGTTCCGGTCAATGAACATACATATTTTGTCATGTTATAAAAAGAAAGATTGGATGAAAAAATAAATGCTCTACATACATGTATATAAACAGAAAACACCTTTTTTGAAACCTTTGGGTCTCTTGTTTTTCCAATCAACAAAAAAACTTTTTAGAGGACCTCTGATTTTAGAGCAGATTAAAATGTAAATGTTTTCAGTAATGAGAAATAAGGAAAATTATTTTTGTAAACTAGAGGCTCAGATGAGCCTGTATCGCTCACCTGACATAACTAAGTCCTCTTAAGAATGTCTGCATGCCGAATATATCTAAGTTACTATTCAAATCCCATAGGGTTCTATGTTAAAACTATGTCTGCTCATGGCAGCCATCTTGGATGGAGGTCGTGGTCACCGGACAAAATTTTAAAAGTATACTACCCAAGGACCATCCATGCCATGTTTGCTATAATTGACTGACTGGTTTCAGAGGAGAAGACTTTTAAACAATTTTCCCATAGGGTCCTATGTTAAAACTATGTCAGCTGATGGTGGCCATCTTGGATGGCGGTTGGGTTCACAGGACATAATTTTGAAAGTTGACCACCTAAGGACCATTCATGCCATGTTTGCTTTAAATTGACTTGCTGGTTTCAGAGGAGAAGACTTTTAAACATTTTTTCCATAGGGTCCTATGTTAAAACTAAGTGGAGTCATGGTGGCCATCTTGAATTTCCGATCAGCAAACGATTCACAAATTTAGTACAGGATCACCCAATGACCATTCCTGTAAAGTTACAATTCAATTGGCTTAGTGGTTTCTAACAAGAAGATTTTTAAAATTTCGACCAATCAGAACACATTATGAGCCCTGGCAGCCATGTTGGATTTCCGATCAGCGCCAAAAACAAAAATCTTGTATATGACTATCTAATGAACATCTCTGCCAAGTTTGGTACAAATCTGTTGCGTGGTTTCAGAAAAAAAGATGAAAATGTGAAATTCCCATAGGGTCCAATGTTAAACTAAGTAGAGTTATGGCGGCCATCTTGAATCTCCGATCGGCAAACGATTCACAAGTTTAGTACAGGACCACCCAATGATCATTCCTGCAAAGTCACAATCCAATTGGTTTAGTGGTTTCTGACATGAAGATTTTCAAGGTTTCAACCAATCAGAACACATTATTGGCCCTGGCAGCCATGTTGAATTTCCAATCTACACCAAAAACACAAATCTGGTAGAGGACCATCCAAGGAACATGTATGGCAAGTTTGGTTGAAATCTGTTCAGCGTTTTCAGAGAAGAAGAGTTAAATGTGAAAAGCTAACGGACGGACAGACGGACGCTTACCCATGACAAAAGCTCACATGGCCTTTGGCCAGGTGAGCTAAAAAAGCACATGTTGTAGACTGTGTAGAAGTAGACTCTATCAATCAGTGGTGTAATATAATACAATAATTACCAACTTCTAGTATGTCTCAACTGGTCAATATTATCTTCATTTATTACATGTTTATCATATTCTCTGACTAGCTAGATTTACTTGTAAATAAAGAGCTATGTAGAGAAGCATGATACGACTGCAGTATGTTGACAAAAGTTGAAGTGTACAGGGCTGAAAAAAACAGCAAATTTTTCGCACCGGTTTCACTGAAATCACCCCACCAAAAGACAAAGTTTTAGTTGTCCTGTATTAAGTCTTTGTAAGTTGGTATTTTTTCCACCAATAATCATATTTTTTCTTCAATATTCAGGAATAAGAAGCTTCCATGTTAGATATTCAATATTTTATTCCAAACTTGTTGATCTTTTTTTTTTAAAAGATCGTTGTGCAACACGTTAGTTTTGTGAAATTATTAGATGACATGCAGTTGCAAGGAAAGAAACGCTAATATGAGTTTTACTAGCTATTCCAGATTTTCACTAAATTTGCCATCAAGTCAACCAAGTGAAAAGTCATAATGTATGGTATGTGGACACAGTACTTTGCTTGACATAGTATTAAGCTAAACTCATTGTATTTTGGACATTTGTCGTGTTTTACAGTTTCAAATATACTACCTTCAAAATATGCAAATTTGGTCCCCTAATAGGCCCCTTTTCGACTAAAAGAGCATATTTTTTTTAATGGTTCATCAATAACTCAAAAGATCATAATTTGGCAAAAATCTGCATCAAAATGGGAAGAAAAATATTTTCAAATTTTAGAATTCTGCTATTGTTGGCCCTTTTCAGTCAAGTTCATCTCCGAAACCATAAGAAAATCTTATAAATAAAGGAAATATCTTGGCCTAACCAATTCAAAGAAAAACACTGCATCAAAAATTGAATAGTAAATAATTCCATAAACCTTCCAAATATGCGAAATTTTGGACTTTGGGCCCCTTTTTGAAATAATTCTTTTATGGTTCATCAAAAACCCATAGAGATAATCATTTTGGGAAAAACTGCATTAAAATTATTGAAAATAAGAAAGTTCCAAATTTGGTATTTGCTAGTTAGTCCCTTTCAGTCGAGTTTATCTCTGAAACCCAGGAGATAGAGTAAATATATCAATATACTACCGGAAGGGTCCCTTTTTGAAATAAAAATACCAATATGTTTTACAGCCCATTTACCGGTAATAAGATGATCATTTTGCAAAAAAACTTAATTAAAATTGGATGAAAAAGTACAAAAATTTGAAATTTCCCCTTTTTAGGTCCCTTGTATATGTCAAAAACAGTAGTAGTTACAAAATAACGTTATACATTTTTCTGACAGAGAATTTATTAAGGAATCCATTAACTAGAGGCTCAGTGGGCTGAGCCTGTGTCGCTCATATTTCATTCTGTTTTGAGGAAACTTTACAGAGCCTTCCATAGATGCTTCCTACCAAATTTCAGTTCATTTGGCTACTCGGTTTCAGAGGAGCAGATTTTTTTAGAAATAACTAGAAACAAGAATTCCCTAATGGCCTATGGTGGCCATGTTTAACGGATCGGGACGAAATAAGTAATCTTTATAGGACCTTCCATAGATGCGTCCTACCAAGTATTGGTTCATTTTGCAAAGCGGTTTCAGAGCATAAGATTAGAAATCGAACAATCAGAAACAATAATTGCCTGTGGCAGCCATGTCTGCTAACAGATCAGGACAAAATGAGCAATCTTTATAGAGGACCTTCCATAGATTCTTCATAAAATTTTTAGTTCATTTGACCAAGCGGTTTCAGAGGAAAAAGATTTTTTAGAAATCGACCAATCAGAAACAAGAATTGCCTGTGGCGACCATATTTGTAAACAGATAAGGACAAAATGAGCAAGCTTTATAAAGGACCTTTCACAGATGCCTCATATTAAGTTTCGATTCATTTGGCCGAGGGGTTTCAGAGGAGAAGATTAAAATGTGAAATGCTAACGGACGACGGACGCCAAAAGCTCACATTGCCCTTGGCAAGGTGAGTTAATAATAAGATGTTGCACGCTACGTCGTGCTAAGAATACCCCCACTCGTTCATTTGCAAGTCGCACGGTAAACAGGAAGTAGATTACGGTAAACCTGGAAAGGGAAGACACGGTACAAGTCACTATGCCAAAGCCATATATCAAATATAAAATCATTTCTTCCAGTAGAAGCTGAGATAACTGTTACGAAAGTTTTCATTACGGCAAACATGAAAAATTCTAAGTTGCACTGTAAACAGGAAGTAGATGTGCAGTAAACCTGGAAGAGGGAGACATGGTATAAGTTACTATGCCAAAGCCATATATCAAATATAAAATCATTTCTTCCAGTAGAAGCTGAGATATCTGTTACGAAAGTGTCAACAGACGGACAAACGGACGGACGCACAAGGTGATTGCAATATAGCCCCCTCTCTACGAGTGGGGATATAAAAAACAAGAGACTATGGAGAGCCTGCATTGCCCATCTGGTTTAAATAGGCTATGAAAAAAACAAGGACAGCTTGTGGCAGCCATGTTAGTTATCAATTGCCACAAATGAGAAAGATTTGTTGAGAACCTCCCATACATCCATCATACCAAGTAACAATTCAGGCCTAAATTAAAATATTGTTTGTTTCCCCTTTGCGACCGACTCGCCGAAATCGCTGCGACTGAAAAAAAAATTTTTTTGGTGATTTTCCGTTTCCGATTCTGGCATTGGATTTGTATTAGGTAATACTTTACTGGAATGTACGTCTGTCTGCCTGAATCATGCTTGATAAAAAAAAATAATAATAATAATAATTTTCCTACCTACCCAAATCTTTCAGGCTAGGGTCGGAAAGGGGAAACAAACATATTTTTAAAGCTGGCCTCATACTTTCATATTTGTTAATGGATCAGGACAAAATAAGCAATCTTTATAGAGGATCTTCAATAGATGTTTCCTACCAGGTTTCAGCTCATTTGGCCAAGTGGTTTCAGAGGAGAATATTACCATGTGAAAAGTTAACGGACGACCGACGCCAAGTGATGGCAAAAGCTCACATTGCCTTTGGCAAGGCGAGCGAAAAATTGACCACCCAGAAGCAAGAATTGCCTATGGCGGCAATGTTTGTTAATGGATCGGGACGAAATGAGCAATCTATATAGAGGACCTTCCATAGATACTTCATACCAAGTTATGGTTCATTTGGCTAAATAGTTTCACAGAAGAAGATTCAAATGTGAAAAGTTAACAGATGATGGGTGCCAAGTGATAAAAGACGTTCACATGGCCTTTCGGCTGGGCGAGTTAAAACCTATCAAAATCAGAGGTAAAATTAAGCTCTCCATGTACAAATAACAGAAACATAAATTTTTGCACCTTTGAGCCTCTTGTTTGGAACATTTGGTTACAATACCCAGAATCAATAGAAGCCTTTATTCAGTGCCTAGGATCATTGTATTCAAAATTCTGAAGGATAAGCTCACTACAACTTAAGTTATCGCACAGAAATCATTCCGTCTACATAAGGATGACGACATAACATAATACCACAAAATTTTTGCAGTTATATAACAAGAAATGTGTGCATCACAAAATACGCCCGTCTATATAAATCGGGTTTTTCCCCTTCAACAGGGGAATCATGTGGCCAAGTTTGGTCAAGATCCAATATACAGAACTAAAGTTATTGTGCGGAAACGATCCTGTTAAATAAATAGGGTTCTTCCCCTTCTACAGGGGAATCATGTGGCCAAGTTTGGTCAAGATCCAATACACAGAACTAAAGTTATCTTGCGCAAACAATCCTGTTGTCAAAAATTATATTTATAGTAACGTTGACCTTGACCTTTGACCTAATGACCCAAAAATACATAGGGTTCTTCCCCTTCCACAGGGGAATCATGTGGTCAAGTTTGGTAAAGATCCAATACAGAGAACTAAAGTTATCATGCAGAAACGACCCTGTTATCAAAAGTTCTATTTATAGTAATGGTGACCTTGACCTTTGACCTAATGAACCCAAAATGTATAGGGTTCTTCCCCTTCCACAGGGGAATCATGTGGTAAAGTTTGGTAAAGATCCAATATACATAACTAAAGTTATCGTGCAGAAACGACCCTGTTGTCAAAAATTCTATTTATAGTAACGGTGACCTTGACCTTTGACCTAATTACCCCAAAATAAATAGGATTCTTCCCCTTCCACATGGGAATCATGTGGCCAATATTGGTAAAGATCCAATATACAGAACTAAAGTTATTGTGCGGAAATCTGTGTGGACGCCCGCCAGCCATACCCAATCACATAATACGGCCCGTCTCAAGACGGGCGTATAAAAAGGAAAGAAAGACTAACATGATTTTTTTTTATTTTGGCAGTGATGAAATCAAGTGCATCCATTTTCATCTACACCTAAATGATGACAGTTGTGCAGGTATTTTTTCTTCAGTTTTTTTCAGAATCATATTCATCATTCATTCATTTCTCAAAACTGGATTTCAGGATCAGTCCATTTCTCATTGGTGTGTGATATCAGTCCGTTAGGTATAATTTCTTGTTGTATTTTGAGAAAGAAAGGACATTTAATCATCAAATGTACCCAATTCATTATTAAATATAAACCTCTATATAACAAGTTCTCTATTTATCCAGTAGATAGTACAATAATACATGCATCTAAATATATAACAAGTTCATCTTGTGAACCCCATGTTTATGTGATAACCACACACTGTAGATATGGAATAAGGTTTGACCTTACAGATGGACAAGCTGCTTGGCAAATCTCCCTCATATGTCAAGGTGGAGGTTACTATGGATGAACAGTGCATTTCTGATTAATAAGAAGTTAAACATACAGTTTGCGGTTATTTATTATTCCTGATTAAATAATGTACAAAGTTACCTCTATGTAGTCACATGGACAATACCTATGAATGTCTGTGCCATTTAGAGGAGGCAAAGTGGGAATACCAGTTTTTTTGCCATTTTTCAGCTTTATATTAAGAGTGATTTCTCAAATATTTACAAATTTATAGGTATCCCTGGTGACCCAATTTTGGCACATGTAGTTCCAGGAGTGTATTTTGCAAGTGTCTCAGATTTTGCATACATCATTTCTAGAAATAATTATGCCTCTATAAACTACTCAGGTCAAAGAAGTTGAGGCATCCAATATTTAAAAACTCTCAAACAAACCAATTATATATTAAAATTCTATGGCACAGTTTTGTAGATCACAGTAGGCATATTCTGGGTAAATAAACTGCCAATGCTATTTTTAACCAAAGATGGAGGCTGCAATTGTGGGCATTTTATGATAAAAATTTTAATTGAAAATTGACAAAAAAACATCAATCTTCTAACAATATATTTTACTTCCATACAGTACTTGTACAGTTATAAGATGTTAAAGAATCATTGGTCATGGTAAAAATAATCCACCTCAAGTGCTACCTTAAATTATCTGTCATATTTAATGTAGCTCGAACTCGAAGGGACTGTCAAAATGTGTACGAGTTATTGGAAGTTTGAGTCATTAAGTTCAGTAATTTACGAGAGAGAAAAAATCTGGTTTCAACCCGGGAGAGTTTTCTTGCGTAAAAAAAGATTCAATCATTTAGTCTTCTATAAAAGATTCAATCATTTAGTCTTCTATAAAAGATTCAAGTCTTCTATACCCATCTGATATCTTCAAACTTTCCTTACAAACTTTTTTCCCTGATTTTCATGATCTGTTTTGGTTACATGACATACGAGGTCAGGTATTAGCAAATTTGAGAAGCTATCATAGCTGCTATGTTTTTATTTTTTCTTCTACAACATAATCACAAACTTGATTTTTATAGTGCTGAAGTAATAAGATGTCGCACGCTACGTCGTGCTAAGAATACCCCTTGTCGTTCATTTGTAAGTCGCACAGTAAACAGGAAGTAGATGTGCGGTAAACCTGGAAAGGGGAAACACAGTACAAGTCACCATGCCAAAGCCATATATCAAATCATTTCTTCCAGTAGAAGCTGAGATATTGATGTGAACGGACGGATGGTCAAGGTGATTGCAATATAGCCCCCTCTCTACGAGTGGGGGTATAAAAACCAAACTTCAAAAACAGATAACTATGTCACAAGGGTCACATTATTTCTATCCAATTAAAGCTAGATTTGTGTTGGATTTCCATTGTTTATAACAATGATCCACTAATATCCGACATTCAGTTGTAATCGATGTTTCATTCAGCAGCTCTCTCTAGTCTGCATTTTTAAGAAAGTGTTATAGGGATAAAACTTAACAGGTGCCCAGTAACCCAAGATCACTAACATTTGGACTAGATTCCTAAAAATTTTCAGACGGAGCCCAACTGGCTACTGAAATTTTAAAAATTACATGTACAAAGTCAAAAGTTGCTGGGCTACGAAAATTTTATTTTAGGCTGGCAATTGAAACCAAAATTATGTTTTGTTCCTGTGCTATTCCATGAGGCCAGCCTTAAAAATATGTTTGTTTCCCCTTTCCGACCCTAGCCTGAAAGATCTGGGTCGGTAGGTAGGTGAATTATTTTTTTTTATCAAGCATGATTCTGCAGGCAGACAGACAAACTGATTTCTAGACACCCAATATCTTTGTTTATTGTCATATTATCTGTGCAATTGTAATCAAAGAATGTAATTTATGCTGTCCCTTGTCATGGGCTTGTGGGATCTTGTTGGAAATTTTATCCATTGTCAGAAACTGATATCTTTGTATGTTGGCAACAGTTGGGCCATATCAATGAAAAGATTGAAGACTGAACAGTTTTTATTTGACTTTCAAGAGAAAACATATTTCTTTTTTTATTATTTTAAGGGGTTCTTTTGGGAATTGGTTTCCCACTCTGTTTACATGTGTTATAAACAGGTAATACAATTACACATAACGTAGCTTCAAACTCAGAAATGCTTCTACGAATATTTGGAACAGTCGGGACTCTAGGTTTTTGAGTAATGATGACTCACAGTACGCTCCGGAAGAGTATTACATAATATGAATCCAATGCCGGAATCGGACACGAAAAAATTCCGGAAATCGCAAACAAAAATAATTTTAAATCACGGAACGGGCTGTAAAATTTTTTCAGTCACGCCAATTTCGGCGAGTCGGTCGCAAAGGGGAAACAAACAATATTTTAATTTAGGCCTGAGATGTCTCAAGATTATGTAGTCTCGCAGATTGACCGATTGATCTGTGGTCTCTGAGAGGACCAGATACTGCAGCTAGATGTTCCCAGATCATTTAGATAAACAGGGATGATGCTACAGCATAAATTATGGTCAACAAACAGCCCTTTCTCTGTCCTGGCAGCTCCATTCCACAAAGCCAAAAAATTCCCAATGACGATAGCCATTTGAAAACAGATATTTTTCGTGTCCAGGACTGGTATGTGCAACGTTAAAAATCATAATTGATTATCTGTAATAATTGGAGAGGCAGAATTGATTATAATTGGGAGTTTTATTTTTTGCAAGTTAAATCAAGGCCTAGAGGAAACCCATAATCATTTGTCTACAAAAATTAAATACTAGTAAGCTGTCTAGTGACACTAGTCAACTGGGCAAAGTGAAAGAAAAATCTGGAATACGTTCAAACATTCTTCAAGGGCTAAGTAAGGGAAAACACGAAAGACTTCTTAAAGCTCGCAGTTATTTTAATCTTTCCTTCCCACTACTGAATGTTCCCCTAGCTTTCATAAAATAAATGTGTTGCAGTGATCTTTAATAGAGATGCAATCAACAAGTTGTAATAAATTATAGATTCTAACATGACCTCACTCTTTCCCTTAGTTAAAAAAAAAACAGAATTATTTCTTCGTATTATCTCATTAGCACATGCGCTGATGAATGTGACTGACGTTTCCATTGGCAGCATAAATCGTGATCCGAATAATGCCGATAGAGGGCGCAGTATTATTCGAGTTACATAAATTGTGTGGGACATTTTCCGCAAGCGTATGTATAAATTACTGTCTTTCAATCAAAGTATACTACCGTATTTGTACTCTTAGACATATCAGAATCAAATTAAATCATGGAAGCCAGAACATGTTTTGAGTTTTAACATGGATTGGCGGATATAAGTAAATTTTATCCCTCGCTTCTGGCTCGGGATAAAATACTAATATCCACCAATCAATGTTAAAACTCCCAACACATTCTGGCTTCCATGAATTATTTCTTAAATATCAAACCCCATATATCAAATTTCATGATGGAAAGCATATGCTATATAATAGAAGTGAAACAGAACTTGTTGGTGTTCAGTGACTTTAGCCATTTTCTATTATAAATCTTGTCATTTATTATCTTTCAACAACAGACAATCGTTTCATCACTAGTACGTCAAGTCCAATCCAATGCCCTTGATCATACCAGAAATAAATTTTTCTTCATACTTTCATTTGCTCAACGTAATGGCAGCTGTCATTGAAAATTTTAAATGTATACACATTAATGGATATAAAGAAGGGTTTAGTTTTACAACGATGTTGGTTACATATATAAAGAAATGTTTTCACTCCAGGGAAACTACAACAGCAATAATACTGCCTTTCATTCTGATAAATAATCAAATGCTTTTTGAGATCATTATTCATGTCAACAAATATGCCTGGAAAAAGGCCCAACAAAAAAGTGTCTACAACAACATTCCATTGATATACTAATAGAAAAAAATCTGGACTTGTGTCCTTTCTGAAAACATGCATCATATACAATCATTTTACTATATCATCTATGCTTACAGGTAAAAACTACAAGTGTACTTGTTTTATGCAATTGTTTAGCATCTACCTTGCAAAGAGGTTGCACAATTGCATTAAACAAGTACCTTTGCAAGATTGCTACATTGTTACCTGAGAAATAACAATTACGGTTACTTGTCTAGATACAAATGTAAATAATTTATTTGTTAGACAGGGACAATGAATTTAATATGGTGATTACAATGATTTCAGTGATAGTTCATTGATGATCAAATGTAAATTAATGTTCAGGACAGGGAATTATACCACACTGATAAACTGCAGTGTCAAAGTTTGTTCACCATACTGTTTGACCCCAAAAAAATATGCATCAGAAAAAAGTAAAACAAAGAATAATGTATTAATTACAAGGAGGCTGTGATCAGCTCACTATATAACAATCAAGCATCTGCTAATATACATGTATATTCAAATTGTATAAAGGATATCTGATGCAATATATTGCTATCGTTTATGAACTGGTATCACAAGCTACACATCTGCAGGTTTGTCAAAGAGATGGCAACCACAAAAATTCCTAAACTATATAGAATATGATTAGCATGTATACATGGCTAAAAATATAAATCAAACAAAGACATAGTCCTGTTGTAATATCTCTATAAAGCTATGTGCAAAATATTAACAAGACTGTCCATTTTGTGGTCATTCACTCACTTTTTTTATACTGTTTTTACGATAAAAATCAGGGGGAAAAATAAATGCATATGTAACATGCCACGTCTGAAAGGGGAAAGGATACTAAGAAATGTTTTGGTCATGAAATGATTATCTGGAATTCACAATTCTCAACTGTATAGCTTACTGGATATAATGCTCAATAAAGTTTCAAGTGTGAAAACATGTCAAATTTACAAAAATGGGTCCATCAAAAAAGTTGGAAATTTCAAGGTTAATGGAAGGTCACAAGTCTGTAGAAGGTATTAAGCAAGGTTTGAAAGGGGTTCAGACATTATTTCATATATTTTTTGCATATTTCATTTAGGGTGGTATGCTACTTCGATGTGGCAACTATCCCCCAGGTTCCAAATACATTGGGATATTTCAGCAATTTACGCAATCAGTCGAAATAAATACATATTTTTTCTTCCTTATTATCCCAAATATATATAAAAACATGCTTCTTTATTGAAATTAATCGTCCACTATGACATAATTTTTGAATGTTGATCAAAATATTTCAACTCCAGAACAAAGACATTTTTTTCAAAATGGCGGCGAAGACACGACAACACAATTCTCGCTATAAATCAAAATAAAATAAAATATTGTATATTTATCTGCTAGAAACATCAACAACGTCAAATTTGCTTTATAAAATTAACAAACCTTATCCATTTCACGTGCTCATTGTGTACAAACAGTGGTTTTGATTTGGAAAATAAACTCCCAATTTCGATCATGGAAAATTCCTCCTTTGATCACGTGATTTCACGTCACAATATTAAATTTAATAATGTAAATTCATATATATCATCTAATGTTCCTTTATAATGAATTTGTTAAAGTACATTATTAAATATAAACAGCACTCTTCGAGATGTCAATGTCAACTTGGTGCATTTTTTGCCGAGTCGATAATTTCAACATATGCTACGTTTACAAAGTCTTTAGTTTAATAAATTTATACATCGAGGAAATATATATGAAACTCGTGAACTAATTTTTAAAAATATAATTCTTAACATTCGATGCGATCAAATCCTGTTATTGTAAAATGTCGTAATCCAGTCCTAAACCATGTCGCCAGATGCATACAATATGGCTGCCGCCAGCCGAGTGCCTGTATACCGAGGATTATGGGTAAGAACAAGCAATCATAATTTTGTGTTGCATAGGTTAGTATTTGTCTACAGGCCTTTAGCAAAGGAAATGTTGTGTTTAAAGCGATTCAAGCAGTAAATATAGTGGAAATAACTTGAAAAGACTAGCTACTATCATCAACATTGATTAAATTAAGTCAGAAATTCCTTTCATGAATCGGTAAAAAAAAAGCAACAAATTACTTCACAATACACCAATACACTTTATTTCTTAAATTGAAATATATTGAAAATATATTTTAAAAATAAAGAGTGAAAACGGTAGCCTAACAGAGATACAAGTCAACACCCCAAAATCTTTCAACCTTTATCAGTTTTTTATTTTTGTGGAAAAGTTGTCGGTATAGACAATGTACAAATTGAAAGTGAAAAAAATAATAATAAAAGCAAATAGATAATTTTTTAATTTATGTGAACTTACCTTTTAGAAACAGACGAGACAACATTGTGAATGAAGATCCCTTGATTGTTGTAAAAAAATGTTCGGGCTTTGCAACGATCGTAAAGTCCACTGCAGCATTTTTCAACAGTGAACATTCACAATCGAAAGCATTCCCTATGATATCCGAAGATATATGTAGTATGATCCGCTGGAACCAACCAACCATCTTTCGTGGATGACCAATAGTCCTCATCATATTGCTTGGACAAAAAGTGTAGCGAAAATAAGTCGGTCAGCAACTGGATTATCCAATCACAGGGTCAAGTTATCAAAGCTATTCGCGATGTTTCGAGAGTTTCATAGAAAACAAACATTCCAGCTTTGCAACGATCAAAGTCCACTGGCATTTTTCAACAGTGAACATTCACAATCGAAAGCATCCCCTGTGATATTCGCCGATAATGCATGATCCACTGGAATCAACAATTGTTCACTGAACTATATCAATAGTCTCCTGCTTGGAAAAAGGTGCAGCAACTGGATTAATCAATCACCACGTCAAGTTAGTGAAGCCATTGTGCCGTTTTCGTAGTAAACAAACATTAGAGCTTTGCAACGATCATAAAGTCCACTGCATCATTTTTAACAGTGAACATTCACAATCGAAAGCATTCCCAATGATATCCGCCAACAATCGTATTTCCATGTTATCATCATCCACTGGAACCAATAATCTTTTGTTGATGATCAAGTCTCCGTCATTGCTTTGAAATAAATGTGCAGCGAAAATAAGTTAGTCAGCAACTGGATTGACCAATCATCAGGTCAAGTTAGTGAAGCTACTCGCGCTGCTTCGATATCGTCGTATAAAACAGACTTTCGCGTTTTGAAATAATTAAGTTCATTGTCGCAGTGTTTTTTTTACAATGCAAATTTACTATCGGACGCATTCAACGTCATATCCACCAATAATCGAACTGGCTTTTTTCAACTAAGATCTACTTGAATCGACAATCTGAAGTGGATGATCAAAGTCGCCTTCGCGGATTATCGTCGTTTCGGAAACACCACCGAAATCAACAATCGTGAAATAATGTCCCTAGAAACGTTCTTTGATAAAACGTTATAATGACCTCTACAATTATTAACCCCCCCCCCCCAACTTGCTTTGGGGGGGGGGGGTTAATAATTGTAGATTTTTTGTTCCTTTTTCGCATCTGTTGATTCTCGAACGCATTTACTTAACATGCGCAACATGTCACTGACAATACATATTAAATGAGTGCTAATGATTGATCGTTGCCTTATCGCCTTATCGAAAAAAAATATCGCTATCGAATCGGCTGTATATTACACTGACTTTTATGCTGCGTTCACACGTAATTCGAATTCGATTCGCATTATCGGATTCGAATTAGTTTAATGCGCATTCGAAACGTATTCTTGTCCGAACGTACATTTTAATGA
Organism: Gigantidas platifrons; assembly: GCA_002080005.1. Classification (NCBI taxonomy): domain Eukaryota; kingdom Metazoa; phylum Mollusca; class Bivalvia; order Mytilida; family Modiolidae; genus Gigantidas; species Gigantidas platifrons. The sequence continues at coordinate 136,422 of MJUT01009014.1, read as the reverse complement.
GAATTGCAACGCGCATCAAATAGAGTCTACGTCCGAACGATGTTAACTTTAACTTTTAATTCGCAATATCAATTAACTGGTAATATAAAACAAAACGACATTGCACAATATTGATGTTAAAGAAAATAATTTTAAAAGCCGAATTATCAACAATTAACAAAATATACTCCAAACCAGCTTTATTGATTTGATGGTGTTTACCCTATCTCTCGGACTCGTCTTTCCTTCTCTTTTGAAAAAACTGTCATTTTATACAACAATAATGATCTGTTGTGTCAATATGACGTCACCAGCAACATTATACAATTAATGACCTTTAATGAAGTGGATACAAGGATTTATTAACCGAAGAATATTATATTTACCGAGGCCAGATGGCCGAGGTAAATATATTATTCTTGGGTTAATAAATCCTGGTGTACATCGAATTGAAAGTCATTGTTTGTATTATATGACACATTGTATATCTTGATTTTATCCTTAAAATAAGCCTTTATCATGATCACGTTTTCTTTGGTTTCATATGGTGCAAGACGTTGGAATGTTATATTCACCGCGCGTTACGTCGCGTGAGGTCATTATAACGTTTTATCAAAGAACGTTTCTATGGACGTCAGCCAATCAGATAAAAGAAATATTTATAGTCATATAATAATACATTATAATTCATAATTCATATAATGTCATTTATTAATAATGAACAACCAAAAGAAAGTTTACACATGATAATCTTTTTTAAATTCCAACAAAATTCCGTCAAAGCACTTGCTCGGATAATTCGCTTTTGCAATCTGAGCATGTGTCCACACGACAGTTTAATGCTAGTCGAATACGAATTAACGAATTCGCATTAACGAAAACGTATTCCTGAAGCGAATTGGATAATACGAAATATCCGATTCGAATTCGATGCGCATTAAAAAAAAATAGTTATGTGTGAACGCGATTAGCGTATTCGACTCGCATCGGATGCGAATTCAATTCGAATTAAATGTACGTGTGAACGCAGCATTAAACGACGTCACTTCATCAATAATCGTCTCGTGAAATATCGCTCCGATCATTAATTTTACCCAATTTGTTATTTCAATAAAAATGGTAAAAATGATCAATAATTCAATCCAATCTGAAGAAAACGTGCAAACACCATGCAGGAGAGAAATGATAATTTGAAGTTAGACGACAATTAATACGACAATCTGTATAAGATCAGTTGGCAGAGAATATTTTCATACGTCGCAGTCTACAATATAATTTATCCCATTCCGCGATACGACTTGAATTGCATTTAAACTAATTTTCAAAATTGTTCAGATATGTTCTGTTGAATAAAAAAACATTTATTTTCGTATAATTAGAAAGATTAGTCGACCCCTTATACGAGGTACATGTCCTGATCACGAAGCCCATTGGTACATGTTGTGAATATTCAACAATGTACTCGGTCGATTTTCTTTTCCTCCATCCAAGTGGAGCAGCGAATTTACCCGAGATTAGTTGATCGTTCAACAGTGCTCATCCGCAATCAAATTCGGTTCGCCATAATCGATGTCATCTCTCGTCACTCGGCAGGAGATTAAAAGTATATTGTGAATCCAGTTGCGTGAATTTCGAATGAAACTTTATATGAAATGTATATAATGGCGAAAACAAAACTAGCCATCAGCAGACAAACTGTTTGACGACCTCGAGTTATTCAATTATTCTCGACGAACTAGTTATTGTATTTTTTTTTATATTATTATTTCTAATCAACAAGATGGAATTCAAAGAGCGACTTTTTGATCCCACATGCCTACACCATCGATAAATTAAGTGTTTTTGATGGTCAAATTCAATGTTTAAGCTCTTTTGTATTTATTGCGAATACAATCGAATGAGCATATTTTCCACATTTAGGGAAATCGAAGAACAAGTAAATTCATGATATATACTCTTTAATTCTCGCAAACATGCATAACTGTTGAATCACAAGTATCGGCGTGTCTACTCCACAATGTTCCGGATAGATTTTATATTCAATGTTATTGCATATCAGTATAAAATCCATACATTTAATTGGCTGAACAGTCTACACGTGACCTTCACTATTCCACGATATAGACTTGAATGCTGATCGACCGGTCCAAACACCGTGCATGGACTGGTACTACTGGTCAATACACGGTTTTCGGACCGGTCGTGCATTTGGTGGGATTGAATTACACTCGGATTATATAAGAAACTGTTGAATATGTGTGCCATGGTATAATCCAAATTTTAAATTCATTTTTGTTTTAATATCAAAAATTGTTTTGTCTGAAATATATGTTCTTTTTAATATTGTAAAATATCATTTTTTTGTTTTTCAAATAAAACATTGAGATTTCAAAATATATCAGAAGTTTGGAAAATTATGATTTAGCACAAAGGGAGAATACTCTGCAGGTTGAAATATTTCTGTGCAATTATTTTGTGTGGATCATAATCCTGTTCTTCAATGCAATAAACACAATAGTTACTGATATGGAGGGCAATATCAGGATATCCAGACTGCCCTTGGGTCGTGGTACGGACCAGTGGAAATGATATTGCCTTCGCCTCCGGCTCAGGCAGTATCATTTCCACTGGTCCGTACCACGACCCTTGGGCAGTCTATATATCCCGATATTGCCCGCCATATCATTAACTATTATATAATTATGCTACACTAGTACTACTTCAGATACGATTTTTGTTTTCAAGGGGTTTAAAGTATCTTTTTTCAATATGGTACGGTGATTGGACAAGAACTCAGACTACGTATACAATCATTTACTGTTTTTCCACAAAAAAAAAACGTAAAAAGAAACGATTGTAGAAGTAGTACATGGACTGTACAATTCGCCTAAAATCTTTCTAGTGGATTGTGTCTGATAATTAAAGACAAATATGTTTATTGAATCATTTGTGATGGGTCTATAGCAACATTAAATGACATCCCAAATATTCCCACGTCAGGAATATCTCCAATTCGTGATCAATGTTCAAACCACGATTAACCTACGTGTGGTATTAAAAATGAAACAAACGTCGAGAGCTATTGTCCTATTGGAAAAATATAAACTGTCTTGCATCTGATTGAAACGTAAAAGATGAATGAAAGTTACCATACGAGATGTCGTTAAATGTTGGTGCATCGCCAACAAAATGCTAACAAACTTCTATTTATAATTAGACTGTATTGCTAATATATCGCAAATGTTTAGGAACCACAACTTGAGAATGAATGTCAAAATTTCACGCCGATTACAATGCTAATAACGGAGCAGAGTTTAGCGTCTAACGGCGTGAATATAGGTTTTGACAAAATAAACAAGAAAAATCAGACGCGACCTGTGTCAACACTACGACTTTGAATAGCAAGTATGTCCGATGTCTTATATTAATTATCTAAGGGTTTAAGTCCATGTCTGCAAATGAACATCCTCGTTTCTGGCACAATGTCTCAAAGCATAAATTAGCATAATTTTAACTACGTTGATGTTATTGGCAAATTATACAGTATTGATTTAAACTAACGACACCGTTAACTTGCGGGTGTTTTGTAAGATTGTTCCAGAACAAAATTTTGCAATATGGATAATCAGTTCGAATGTTTCCTAGCTCATTTCATTGATTCAACAAAAAGAGGAAGATGGATCTATTAATTGGAAATCTAGAAAGACAAGGCAACTCCAAAGAACTCCCAACATACAAGATGACAGGCAACATTGTATACTGAATATAGATAGCTGAATCAACAAAATATTGGTATAAATTATGCCAGCATCTGTTAGTGACCAATCACTGGTATTATCGTCCTACATATTTATTTTTTACTGGTCACAATAAATAAGAGGCTATCAATAATTGTGATGCATATGGGTCACATGCTTCCGTTTAGATCTTTGATTGTAAATTGATTGATTGGTGTTTAAAGACAACTTCAGCAGTGTTTCAGCTATATCTTGGTGTGAACAAATTCCTCCACATATTGTGTAGGCAACACCCAAACCATTCATGGATTGGTCATCTTTGCATTCAATTTTTGAAATGAATGGGGATATTGAAACTGGAACTAACGGGGAGCATGGTAAAATATGATTGGTTACTCGACAATATGAACACAGATACCACCCATAGAGTGTCATTATATATCAAATAACATACATTACATAGGGGAGATAAATACAAAGTTATACAAACTTACCTTGATGCAAATTGCTCCCAACTTCCTCCATCTTTTATGCCAAGAATCTCTGGATGATCCAAAACATAGTTATAACAGGAAATTACAAAATCTAAATGATCACTAAACACCTGGTCTGATATTTAAAACCATCTTTAACAAATAAAGGGACAAGAAATTGCACAGGACTCTGATTCACAAGTGTTCTTTCTTTGGTGCAGACTATGTGGTCTCTATGGTAACCAAAATGAACACATGTGGACAAATTTAATGGTTGTACAAAGCACAAGCAACAATATGTTTTTGCTTAGAACATCTAAAATTGATCAGAATGAACATGTTAACAACCATTAGCTTTGACAAGTCTTGTGTTCAGTACTGGTGGTTGTGGGTTGTATTGGCACACTACTTTCAAATTCCAGAGAATTATCATTTCAGCTAAAAACAGGACAAGAAAATCACAGCCACTATAAAGAAGAGCAATGCTTGTACAGAGACCATCAACAATTAGTGCATGAAAGGACCCAAATCCCTATAGATACACAATATAGGCATTTGGGTCATTTTTTAGGATGATATTTACCACCCTGAGTGCCAGGAATATAATAAGAGTTTAGCTTTCCAAGAAACTGGGGAGGTCGAGAGATTCTTAACCCAAGATTTCAACTTGCAATTTGTCACTTGAATTACCAAGTTTTTGAAGATGCATTTATTCATCCATTCACATTTATAGCAATAATAAATTATTTATAGAAGAGAAAAAATAAAAAAGAAACAACAGGACAACAAATCTTTACTTGCTTATTAATGATAAAATCTCTCCCTTTCCATACATGTTTCTGGTAAACCCTGAGCTTGGAGTGCCCAATCAAAGCAATCTTGTTTCAAATCCTAGACAAGTTGTGTGGTAGTATTTTTACATCACTTGATCTACACAAGTCAAGTGCATCAAGGGTCACAAATTTTGTATTCACATGCAAATAATGTTTTCTATTGACAAACTGAAGATCTTGTAAGTTGCCTGGAAACATACAATTCATTATGATCTCCATAAACCCATCGTTATCTGTTGAAAAGTCACATTATTAAATAAAAAAACTTTTATTCTAAAGCTTCTGTCTATAAATTGAAAACACTCATTCTTCTAATGGTACATGAACTATAGACTATCATAATCTTCAACTACTGGTAACCTCTGGAATCAAATATTTTGATTTATAAAATAAATAAATTGACATTGTAAGCTAGGTGCCGTATCTGATATCTAAGATGGCACAGTGTTATTGGTGGTCACAAGTATATATAATAAAATTAAAGTGAATGTTGCATATAAAATTGATGAAAAGGGGTGTTAAAGGAAGCAACCTACAAAGTACCTTGCATGTATGTTCAGATAGCATACCAAATGACAAACATTAGAATGTAAAAAGGGGGGAATGTCAATGCAACATATGTAGAAGGATACATGTATTCACAGATCCAATGCCCAAGAGAAAAACATTGGAATGTCTCAAGTCAACAGGAACTGCTAACCACTGTATTATACACAAAAGTAAAAAATGTATATGTCCATCTATAAGGGCATTGGGCAGTGTGTATTAATATAAGAATAAACAACTATCAGAGTAATTGTAAAACTATATCAAGAAAATAGGGGGCATGCATGCGTTACTCGTACAATGTACCACTATTCTCAATTTTGCAAGTCTTGAACAATGCAAAAGTACATATTAATCACAAAAACAGGTCTTTTTAGAGAACATTTATAAGCATTATGCCACTAGTCCTATTTAATCAATGTTACAGTAATTTCTTATGTATTTTTGAAGTCCATAAATTATGAAAATCTAAATTATCTACTTTAATTGACATCTAATGGGGTGTGGCACTTTTTTTTAACATATTTCTGACCATTTTGATAAATAATTAGGCAAGATCAACCCAGGGCAATATGTTATGATCAATTTTACCCTTCCCTGACATAAACCCATACTATAAATGGATCATTTCAGAAGTGCCTAAGAACAAACAATAAATATGACCTTTCTCAAAGTCACAGCCGCCATATTTACTTTTTCTGAATATAATGGAAAATTTTACAAGAATTTCAAGGCAAATTGGAATCCTTCAACGGTAAAAATGTGAATTCTCTTGACAAAAGTCATTATTTACATCAAATTCGATCATAAATCAATTTTTTCAGATATATAAAAAATCCAAATTGTTTATATGACTCACCTTTCTTTGTTCTTCTGTCTTGGTCATCAATCTAACACACAAATCTTCAATTTTACACTGAATAATACTATAAACACCGTCAAAACACTCGATGTCGACTGAAATCTTCATTTTCGCGACAGGAGTTTTCATACGGGACGAATTGAATCTTCCCCGAACGAATTTCTAGCGATTTAACACCAGCTTGTTTAACACAACCGCTTACGTGGAAATTTCAGGCCGCACTGGTGTTCGAAGCCTGCCGACAACATAATGTTTATCATTCAATATGCATCGTCACGTGATTTGCTTGTAAATACATGACTAAAATGGCGTAGTGTAAAGACAATTTTACACCATGCCACTAATAGGCCAAACAATAAAATGCTCGTTGTGATTTAGAAATATATCAATAGACAATAGTATTGTCTATTGTCTAGAAATATATCATTTATTTTATTCAGAAATTAATCAATCTTATTTAATTTAATAGATTCTACTGGTAAAGGTAAAAGGTAAAAGGTAAAATATGTTTAGGTTTAAAAATTTCAACATCATACACAAGTGTTTAAAAATTTCTCGTTAAGTTAAAAATAAAACATAAAACTGCCATCTTTAACTGAAACTTCAATCCACCAATTGTAGCTGCTGAGAACTTTCTCACCAAGGATAGCCCATGAAAGCCATTCAGCTTATTTCCAATGGGGTCCTTTATAAGTATCAGCTAGCTTAAAGTTCAAGTAGACATTAAAAGATCAACATGAGCGGGTAGGGGGATTTAAGATACATTTATCACCAATATTTATTAAACCACATGTTACTCTATGCATTTAGTACAAATACAGTTATAGTAATAATAATAAAAATAAATTCTTTATCAAAGAAATTTCAATACACATTAACATTTTACAGAGGAAATAGAGAAATTGCATAAAAGATAAATCAATAGAGTCATAAAATTAATACAATAAATATAGCATGAACATTTTACAGAGAAAATTTACTTAGTATTAAAAAAAATGACAACAATTACATTTGTGTATAAAAAGTATACATTGTCACGACAGAACTTGAAATCCGCGATGTATTGACCTTTTCGGAAACACAAACTCATATGAAATCTCGTACTTTCATTTGGTGGAGTGCACGTCCGCAAATCCTTCGGTTTCATTCCACTTGGAACTCATCGGATTATGCAACGTCTTGGTTATGTCCGATTACAAATAACTTCTCTTTTTACAGCATTGTTGAAGTATAACATAATATAGTTTATTAAATCAATCAAGAAGCCTGTGAGAGCACAGAATTAGACATTTACTTTTTACACTTACACTGATTTTGATGATTAGATATATTTTTCCTCCAGAATTAAAATGCAAATATGAAAACGAAGCGATTTATCGTCAAAATTCAAAGATATATAAATAGGTGTATTCGTTACTATCTTCTATGAGCCGTCGTGGTCATACGATCACAGTAGTTGGCTTTACAACTAACTTTGTAATAAGTGCCTATCATCACTGAAGTTGTGAATTCGAATCCCGTTTAGACGAGGTATACTCGATACAACATTATGTCATAAAGTTATCAGTGACTTTCGACAGGTCGGTATTTTTCACCGGGCACTCCATTTTCCTCCACCAATAAAACTGACCGCCACGATATAACTGACATATTATTGAAAGTGACGTTAAATATCATAACTCTAACCCTACTTTTTTTACTGATTGGCAACAGTTAAACAGTAAGGGTGGTGTTGAATCGATAGAAATGGTCATACAAACTTTTCTCAATATTCGATAATTTAGATTTTGTTTTTGGTGTTTTAACCAGTTTTAGTGGTGGAGGAAGCCGGAGTACCCGGAGAGAACCACCGACCATGGGCAAACAACTAATAAACTTTATCACTTGCGGCTGCGAATCGAGTGCACCTTTTTTGCCATTTACAAGCCGGGCGCGAACTCACGCCGTATTGGTGATAGGCTTGTATGAGTTGTTAGGTAATCCAACTACCTAACTCAATGAGCCATCCGGGCCCTACATAATTTAGATGTATAATAATACCACTCGAGCTGATCTCCCGGGAAATTAGTTATGCATACACGTATTTTGGTTTGTAAAAACATGCTGTATTGGACGTCCAGCTAGGTACATTAGTCTTCCGGCTTCGGCTCAAGCCGTACTTGATTTATACAAATAATTGAAAATGCCACTCGCCTATCAATGTTTTTTTTTCTACTCACGGCTTAACAAGGTTATTTCCTGATGCTGGTAGGTCAAATAAAAAGTTCTTTCTAGAAAAAATAGAATGAACTTGAGATGGAATGTTTGAATTTTTTTTAATTAAAAGGGTCCGTGTAATACTTAACAATTCAAAATTTCAAAAAAATTTCAAATTTTAATATTTTCATTTTTTAACCAAAATTTCAAAATATCAAAATTTTAAATTGTTGGAAATTTGAAAATTTCATCAAAAAGTGAAAAAAACTAAAATTTTCAAAAATTGTTTTAAATTTAGAATTTTAGATATTTAATCAAACTTTGAAAATATTAAACTTAAAGGAAAAGGCCATGGTCTTGACAAGTTAGAGTGAAAATTTAAATGACAGTAAAAAAAAGACATTTGTGTTAATGAATGTTAAAGATAGTATACCATAAGGTAGAATTTGGTCATTGAAGTTGCCTGTTGCACCAAATAATGGGGATCGCCATTTTTCAAAACTCTCCAATGTGGAGGAGACAAAAGCCTGAAAAGGGGCGTATCCATTCTCGGATTATACCTTCCCGTTACGTCACGCAATCAATATCGTATATTATACCAGCAGTGATCAGTTGCAATTTTTTCATTAAAAATTATGTAAATCGTAAAATAACGTGGTATATATTTATCTTTTGATATTTACAAAATCATTATGACTTATGTTAAGCATTTTATTGCACTAAGTAACGAAGGGAAAGAGTGAGCAGATTTTTTGTGTGTAATTACCGATCCGGACAGGACTACCTGTCAACACAATGATCATCGATCAGTGACCTCGAAAAACACGGGAAAGTATGACAGCATTGGGGACAAAAAAGAAAAAAACGTGTGTAAGCACAAAACGAGTTAAAAATGACAGTTATTTAACCTACGGCCAATCACATAAAACATGAAATTATACGTAGAACCCCCCTCCCCCGATACAAATAAACTCCTTTGTTTTATGAAAATGTAACATGGGATGGGAATGTTAAGAACAAAATTAGAACGATATACATTTATAAACATTGTATTGCAGTTGATCTGATATTAAAACATAACCAAACGGGCACGATGTTGGAAAGAGTCAGATACATGTTATTTATTCAACTAACATGATACGACTGAGTGACGTCACATGAAGAGGTATCATGGCCGCTTACACTACGACAGGAAATTCCAAACATTCATATTTTTAATTGGGTATATTAATGTTAATAAAGGTGGTTTTTTTTTAAATAATAAGTTATTTGCGAATAACAAGTTATAATTAATTGAATTAAAACAACTTTTCAACTGACTGGTCTTTTCCTTTAACGTACATTTTTCATTTTTTCGATTTTTTAATATTTGACTTTTATTTTAATAAAAATTTAAATGGAAGTTAAAATCTTTATCACTTTTGCGCTTACAAGATAATAATTTTTGTCCTGTTTAGCAATACTTAATGGTTCATATTCTCGTCCCTACGCAAAAAGATGTCTGGAGACAAAATAAAGCATCCGTAAGAGAAAATAGATCGGCCACGGAACTCAGCACAAAATGATCTATCTGCACGTTTTATGTAAACGCTATATTTTTCACAAACACTTCGACGCTATGAATCGGGGGTTTCAGACCAAAACGTACATGTCCTTTTTACCAACAGTGAGAGTATTTTTCGCCAAGCTCCGTGGACTTTCTATTTACTCTCAATGATGTTTTATTTGCTTCCATACATTTTTTTCCGATTTTTGTGCTTCCCCCTTTTATATGCTGGTACGCCGTGTTTGGTTCATATATCTTGGAAAAGCTCAATTTTTCGCTTGAGATGCATGCTTTGAAAATGGCCATATTAGTTAAGAATATATCTTATTGGTCTTTCCTCTTTGAAATTGCGGCCATGTTATTGGCCCATTTCTCAGCAATGCCTGCACCGATTTTGACCAATGTTTATCAGATGAAAGCCCATTATTAGATGAAAGATATTCATTCTAGAGTGTTCACAAGGATCTATCCCCCAAAAAGTCCAAATTTGACCTTGACCTTTGACCTATGACCTTGCAAATTAATAGGCTTCTAGATCTTTGTTAGTACTAAGTACGTACCAAGTTTGGTTGAAATCCATTGAAAGACACAAGAAAATGTTACGGACGGAATGACGGACGGACAGTAGCGTTACAATATCCCTTAGCAACTTCGTTGGCGAGGGGATAAAAATACATCTATGCACAGAAATGTTTGGAGAGAAACACATCGCAAGATTCTTAAATTGTTTTTTTTTTTTTTACATTCTCAGTATCAATCAATCTTAACCCGTAAATCTAAAATGAACAACGGGAGGCCGCTCTGACGAATTTTACGTAGCAACATATTTGGCTGTTCACTAGGGAGATAAGT
>MJUT01009014.1:44627-58186 GCA_002080005.1 Gigantidas platifrons | reverse complement strand
ATCTGACATCAAACATTAGCATAATGATTATATAACAGTATATCTGACATCAAACATTAGCATAATGATTATTTAAGAACTGAATGCATTCTTTTGAAGTTTCATTGGGGTATGAAAGCGTTGACCGAAGTACATTTTCAATGAAGCGCGAAAGCGCTTCATGTTGAAAATGTAGTTCGATCAACGCTTTCATACCCAATGAAACTTCAAAAGAATTCATTCAATTCTTATAATTATATTTAAATCACACCAAAATTTAATATAGTTGAATTTTTTGTTGTGAATTTCATTTGTGTTAAGATTATTTGCTGTTGGAAATTACTACGCCATTGATTGTTTACATCTGACGTCGTCATGGAGGCACATGCAAGTTTGGGTTTGAGTTTCATTGGGATTTGAAACATCTCTTTTATAATCATGTGACCACTTCATAACCAATCATATTGTAACATTTCAATGAAAAACGGAAGTAATGTAATTATATAACAGTACATCTGACATCAAACCTTAGCATAATGATTATATAACAGTACATCTGACATCAAATCTTAGCATAATGATTATATAACAGTATATCTGATATCAAACCTTAGCATAATGATTATATAACAGTACATCTGACATCAAACCTTAGCATAATGATTATATAACAGTACATCTGACATGAAACCTTAGCCACAGTTGTTATCATGTTCAGTTCAGAATAAGGATTTCATTTTGTTCTTCCTATAACTTTCATTAGATTACATATCAAAATAAATAATAATAGTACATTAAGAAATGTGTTGGAATATAGATTTTACTATAAACTTAAGGACTATTGAATAAAACATTGCAAAACACTGACAATATAAGCATGGTAACCAGTATGTAAATTAATATAAGCTTGACTTGTTTATTTGACAAAAATAATTCTTAAGAATAGATGAAGAGTTGTACAATTGTTTGTAATTGAATAAAATTCAAATTTAAAGTTGTTTTATTAAATGAAATGTCCATAAGTTTGTCTGTTGATAAGGTGTGTTTACTGTTTATCTACTTTGAATATCCATCAAAACTACCCCTTCATCAAAACTAACCCCTTCATCAAAATTACTCCATCAAAACTAACCCCTTCATCAAAACTACCCCTTCATCAAGATTAACCCCTTCATCAAAACTACCCCTTCATCAAGATTAACCCCTTCATCAAAACTACCCCTTCCCAAATTTTTATTGTAGTTTCAATAAATATTATTTGTATCCTGTTCTTTTTTTAGTTCAAAAATGATTTTATAGTGGGAGATTTAAATATTTTACATTAATTTACGTCCACTAATAGAACAATCCAACATGTATTGAATTAGTCTACACAATGTTACCATTGAACGGTGGTTGCTTAACTTTTATATTACAGTCAAACCTGTCTAAATCAAACCCTGAATAAACTGGAATCCTGTATATACTGAACTTTAAATAAAGTCCTAATGAAGGAAATCTTTGCTAATTTAACCTGTATAAACTGAACACTTATCTATTCAGAACTTATAAACTGGTCCCAAGGAGGTTGGGTTTAGACAAATTTCACTATATTTAAGTAATACTGTAAATTCAGAAATTATTGCATGCATTTATTATTGCGATTCCTCAACAGGCGGCAAAAATGCGAGGTTTAATTATTGCGATACGCCAAGATAAAGAAGAAAAAAAAATCGATGTAAATTTTTATCTAAACGTGCGTTTTCATTTTCGTATTTGTATGTCGTTAATCCCCTTGTAAGCCACTGTCATGTTTACCTTTAACTGAAGTGAATACACATTTCCCTTGGCCTTTGTACACACATTTTTCACGTGATTGAGAATCTAGAAAGCTTTCCACATGTTGGAAATGTATTATCGATCAAAGTGTGCTTGTGGGGATCTAGAAACGTTTGTAACAGGTGAACTTTAGTCACGTGCCGAGTCGACAGTAATTGAACATCTGAAGGCTTGGGGCTTGGCTTTGGTGATATAACGGTTAATAAAATTTAAAAGAAAGATCAAATGAAGTGTACAAAATAAATAAGTTAACAAAAACGGCAGTTTAAAAGAATTATGGCTTGTATGAATCTTTTATCGGAACAAGCTCAGTTTTACAAACAAATTCTAGTCGGCTTTTTTTCAAAGTGATATTTTAAAATAAATTATTACTCAATTAACTATACGGTAATTAGAAATAAAAAAAATGCCATAAATAGATGAATTTTAGAGGGAGAAATCATTAACGTTTCAACATGTCTATGTGGAAGTTTGTCACTAAGAAACGCACTCCGGATCCAGATGACATTGTCGTACGTCTACCAGACCCTGCTAAAGCTACAAGCAAAGAAGCTGCTAATACTGAGATCGTCAATGCCCTTGCCACCGACAAAACAACCATGACCACCAAACGTGGGGTTAAAAGAAAAGCCGCCAATAACCACTACACACCTGAGGTCCGTGCCAAAATAAAATAAAATAAAAATCGGGCATTTATAAACACAGTTTTATATAATTAGATGGATGAGAAACTGAAATATTTTTTATCTACCCTTACGACGAAAAAACATCAAATGAAACTGACAAGTCATTATTTTGAAACACAGATGTTTAAATACACACTTTATTTTGTCCCTAGACATATTTACACAGGAAATTGTAATCAAAATAATCAATAAACATGTACACGCTTCACCGCTTCCTAGGTGTCAGTAATCTATAACATGCACCTGTCAATCTTACCTGTGTAAGAAAAGGGAGATAAATCAAACAGAAACTGGTCCAGAGAATGAACATTAAAAATGCGAGGTTTAATTATTGTGATCGCCAATCAGTCGCATTTTTCGCATTAATAAAAACATCGCATTAATTTCTGAATTTACAGTAACCGTTGGTATAATGGTTAGCGTGCTAGCCTCCAGTGGCTCAAATTAAAGACTATCAAATTGGTATCTGTTGCTTCTCAGCTAAACACAAGAGCAAAGACTTGTTGGCTCGGAATCAAGATAATGTTTCAGAGTGGGGCGACATGTCTATCCGTGGACTGTTGTTTCTGTGAGTCAGCACTATATAACAAGATGTTGCACGCTACGTCGTGCTAAGAATACCCCCACTCGTTCATTTGTAAGTCACACTGTAAACAGGAAGTAGATGTGCAGTAAACCTGGAAAGGGGAGACACGGTACAAGTCACGATGCCAAAGCCATATATCAAATATAAAATCATTTCTTCCAGTAGAAGCTGAGATAACTGTTACGAAAGTTTTCATTACGGCAAACATGAAAAATTCTAAGCCGCACTGTAAACAGGAAGTAGATGTGCAGTAAACCTGGAAAGGGGGAGACACGGTACAAGTCACCATGCCAAAGCCATATATCAAATATAAAATCATTTCTTCCAGTAGAAGCTGAGATATCTGTTACGAAAGTGTGAACGGACGGACGGACTGACGGACGGATGGACAAGGTGATTGCAATATAGCCCCCTCTCTACGAGTGGGGGTATAAAAAGTCCAACTAAGCGTGTTGGTCTAGTACAAATCAGACATCATCATCTCATTGAAAATTAACTTGTTCTCGCCATTATATAGCTGAAAAATTGCTGAATTGGCATTAAACAACAATCACTCACTCACTATTTAAGTAATTATTAGATATATATAGATTCTTCTTCAGTTGCCCGTGGGTTACGATATTTCTCCACTCAAGAGAGTTAAATTAAAAATGTTAACCACAAGCCGTCAGGCGAGTGGTTAAAATTTTTAATATAACTCTCGAGAGTGGATAAATATCGTAACCCACATGGGCAACTGAAGGAGAATTTGTTTCTCCCATTATTTAACGCGAACTTTATTTGAAATTTGAAATTAATGCGGGGAAAGGCATGAGACATTTTAATCCTCTAGAGGATTACAGATTTTTCTACCACTGGTTCAGCGGGGTTAAAACTCCATAATAATGGAAGAAAATGTTATCTTTTAACAGATGTCGCTGCATTTACAGAATATATTACTATATTCATTTGGTATTTGTATAAATGGAGTTATGTGGATTGTGAATGAACTTCAAAATTCCAATATAGGTAATTTTATTATACATGTATTATACTTTTTGCCTTCTAGACGTGCTACAAGTCCCTTTCTATTAATATTCCCTTACAAAATTGCTGCTTTGAAAGTTCAAATCGTTGACAGCTAATCACTTATATTTACTAACAACATTTATTTACTGATAACATGTGGAGACACATGTAGATAGTAAATATAAGTGATCAGTCAAGATTTCAACTTTCATAGCAACAACTTATTTAAAGGGGTTATTAATAAGAAAGGTACTCGTAGCAAGTCTCTTTGCCTTCCTTTCAATAATATATCCTAATTCATTTGCAAATTAATGTGTTTTAGTAACCACTTATATTAATTCAACCATAACTGGTTTGTATTTTCCTCATGGAGTGGAATCTTCAGTCAGGCACAGTCAAACTTACGTTAAACCGGGACCGTGGGTATAAATAGCTGTGGGCGGAGCAAACATTCAGATTGTTCATTTTTTTCATCACGGTCATCTCGAGGAGGAAAAATCAATGATACATAATTTCACAGTTACTTTTTGAGCAAAATATTTGACAGGCATGGTTACTAGTGTTCCTTCCTACGAAACTTTCTGTTTTATTTAAAAAAAAAAGAATTCTTCGTCAGTCTAAAATCTTACAAAAAAAACTTCGAAAATTCAAATTTCTGAGGTATGTGACCTGTAGGTCACGTTGGTCATGTGACATAGTTTCATAAATATGCTGTTCATTTCAACAGGGATTTTTTATGATAAGCTCCGCCCACAAATTTTGTTTGTAGTGCCTACCGCAAATTCCCCTTTAACAGTCACCTGCTATAAACAGCCAGTTTAAAACCATTCTTGACGGTATATAGGTGTTATTTTAACTCAAATAAGCAGTCACCTTACTAATACACGGTTAACAGTCACTCAAAGTCACATCATATCGGTTTACTTGTATTAAAGTAATTTTTCATCCATAAATCCTAAAAAAAATCTCAGGTAGGTGATTGTACCATTTGACCAAGCAAATCATAGAATAATTAACTACTTATCTGAAAATGGTTACAAAAAACACTACAGCATTACAAAACAAGAGCCATGTTTTCTTATAAATTACCTTCCAGTAACACTATTAATATGTGAATCATTATAGAATGAAACTGACAATCTGGGTCCATTGATCTTGTTATTATGTCCATTCTTCAGTAACCAGAGATCTGGAGTCAACAACAACTGGTCAACAGATTGATTGATTTATGGTGTTTAATGCCAATTTCATCAATATTTCAGTTATATCGTGACGGTCAGTTTTATTGGTGGAGGAACCCAGAGTACACTGAGAAAACCACCGACCTGTCGCTAGTCACTTACAAAATTAATCTGTTCAACAGAGATGTATTTTATCCAACCTTTCAACATTTCTTAATTAACATTCCTTAATTTAGCAAATACACTGTACAAACATGTATTCCCATTTACAATACATGGACAGATAAAGCACTTCTTGTAACAAAGGTGATGACTTTATCAACATTGACCCTACATTAGTTAAGTCAGTATTACATTTTGTACATAGAGATATTGTAGTAATTAAACAAGTACCAGTATTTTATTATTGTTTGTTTTTCAGAGGATAGATTCTTATTATTCAGAGGATATTCCATGTTTACAGTTACTATTATATTATCTCAGGTACTAATTTGTTATAATCATAAAGTCATTTTTGCTTGCAATCTAATTTTCCAATTAGCTAAATATATTTAAAGGCATATTGTCTACGATTTTTTTGAAAATTTTTAGCTGTCCATAAATGATTTGTTTAAGCTATCATTAAACAGTTATGCTGCAAAATATTTGATTGGTGTTCTTTTTTTTGACAAAAAAGACCCAAAACTATCATTATCGGAATTATTGTCCAGGATGACAAAAAATTCAAAGTGAAAGTAACAGTGCCACCTATAAAAACGGAAGTTTGGAATTCTTGGGGGGTTTAGCTTTGAGGTAAGGAAAATACTGTTATGATTCAAACACTTCATGATTGTCACGCTCGTTTAATGTTGTTTGAATCTTAACGTTTCGTAGCGTATTCGCCAATAATTTGGTGTTTAATCTTCATTTTATGAAAGTCAGTGCGGAAAACAACAATAATTTTGGGTATGAAAAAATACAAATGTGGTAGACAATATACCTTTAATATCAATTTAAAAAAAAAAAAACATAATTTCATAACCTCAAAACAGTAATGGTCTAACTATGACCAGCCACAGAAACAACATGAACCATTCATCTGATACAACTCAAACTCCCAGCCACACAAACAACATGAACCATTCATCTGATACAACTCAAACTCCCAGCCACAGAAACAACATGAACCATTCATCTGATACAACTCAAACTCCCAGCCACACAAACAACATGAACCATTCATCTGATACAACTCAAACTCCCAGCCACAGAAACACAATTACAAAAACTGATAGGAAATCTAGGTCCAGGTCACAACAAAATTGGTTGTTAAGTAAAATTAAGTAAGATGTAGTTTGTTTAAGACCATGCACATTGATAGTATACAGTTTATTCTAACATGATGTCCTTCTTTCGCTTTGTAAATAAACCAGGGATATATTTACTTTTTTTTTTAATTCTCATTGGCACATGCCTGATGCACACATTTAAGCTAGGTGATGGAATCACACAATACAATTATTTACACTGTTGTTAATTGTCTTAAAAACATTTAAAGTCAACATATCCACAAATTAATAAATATGCGATGTGAAATTAAAACATGCATACACAAAAAAAAGGCTGTTCCATAAATCAGACTTTCCCGTCATTAAAGCAAATGCTGATGATGTATCATCTGCTCGAATTTGGTAGTGTGAAAGATAGAACAGCCAACCTGTGTCACATAAATTGTATGTGACCATGCCAGCAAACATAAACATAAGTTACCACCTTTCTCATTAAAGTGTACTACAGTATTTGTACTGTTAGACATATTAGAATCGCAGTAATTCAAGGAAGCCATAATGTGTTGTTAGTTTTAACATGGGTTGGCAAGAGGGATAAGATTTATTAATATCCTGCCAACCCATGTTAAAACTCACAACACATGCCTTCAATTAATTATTTCTTACTTTTTTGTTGTATGTGTTTTTCAGGCTATAAATGGTTTAATCATGTCATCTATAATGAAGTATGCCAGCAACATCACACGACTATTTATAATCTCCTGTTCTACACTGATTACAGCTGTATTATCTGTGATAGTGTTCCATACGTCTTTAAATTTTTATTTTGTATTATCTGCCCTTTTAGTTTGTGTTTCTATATATCTTTATTATATGAAGTAAATATTTTAATACAACATGTGTGATAAATTTTATAATTATATTTTTTCATTTGTGTTCTCCTAATTTTTACTTGATAAACATAGTTCAAATGGATTATATATATATTTTTTTAAGTTATTTTGTTTAAATAACGATATGGTTGTTTCAAGTCGTCCCCATTCCGTTGTTACTATGGAGTATATGTTGAATGTTTTCTTTATATCTATATTTAACTTATGTCTTTATGAACTGAATTCATATTTTTTGGTAGTTTTATTGTTGTTTAATAATAATGACAGATGTATCGTGTTCATATAAAAAATTTAGTTCTGTCAACACTTGTACAATCTTATAAATACACAAAGATTGGATTCAATACTTATAATTACATGTTAACATTATTTAGTACAATATTTTCTTTTTTTTAAACTTGTGTTATTATGCATCATTAGTTTGTATTGTGACAACCAAAAATAGTTCCTTACGTGGAGATGGTTTACTGGTCTTCTCTTCATTGATTGGTCCATTTATATTTACTGTGAACTGTCACCATTTTCACCATTCATATTGGGAGTTCTAAATGAATTGAATTTAGAAAATAATTACTGGTATATGATAATGTTACAACTGAAAAGGCTAGGGTTTGCTTAAAAAATGGCAATGAAAAGGATGGCTGATTTGCAATGTAAATATTAATTACACCCTTTGCAAAGAAATTGAGAGGTATACTGGTTTAAAAGTGTCTTCTGTCTATATAGACACATCTTGTCCATTGCAGAACTTTTTTGTTTCACGGCCCAGTGCCTTTATATTTGTATTTATATGTATTAGAACATGACCATGTGTCACGTTAAAGACTGAGGTTACTTTGATCTTGACCTTTATCCAAAAGGTCAAATAATTGGGTTTTTTCATACAATTTTCATATTTTATGCATATTAGGACAAGGGAGACGTATGTTTCAGTTTAATAAAGCAGCAGTACCTCTAGTTTTAACTAAATACAGAGGGGGTAGTAGTATTCTTTTGTGAGCTGTGCAGTACCTCTAGTTCAAAATTAGATTTAAGGTTAAAACAAGTGACTTTAAAACTATTTATGGATATATTTATTCTAAAAATATATTGGGGGAGGGAGTTTATCTGTTACTTGCGACAGGTCAGTGGTTTTCTCGGGGCACCCCGTAAAATTGACCACCACAATATAACTGAAATATTGTTAAAAGTGGTGTTAAACACCATAAACCATAAAAATATATTGGGAAACCACCTGTGGTAATGCTTATATAATCAAAGTTATAATATAACACATGTATACACAAAATCAAAATATTTCTATAAAATATTCTATTGTGTTTGTCCATTTATTTGTTGTAAAGTTTATTTTCATGTGTCCAAGTTGTCATACATCTTGTTTTTTTTTAATCCTAATTATTGGTGGTAAAATAGTTCAGATATGTTGGTTGTAGTATTTATTATTTGTAGTAATGATTTTCAACAAATTGAGCCATACAGTAGAGATATGTTATAAGTATTATTTATTGATATACAGTATAACTCTCAATTGTTTTCTAATAATTTTTCAATATCAGTGAGCATGAATGTAAAGTTCAGGTTTAGACTTTTATTGGTTACCGGTAACCATTTTTTTAAAAACTTTTCTTTACAACTTGAATGATATCACCTAAAACAAGATAATTAAGGAATACATGTAATCAGTAGCATTCTAAAAATACCATGTTTTAATATAAAACCCATATTTTATATTTATTTAAGAATGAAGACAATCAATAAATACATTGTTTTTTAATGTTTTCGTGGACAGTGGTTTGGTTTATGGTGTTTAACGCCACTTTCAACAATATTTCAGTTATTTCGTGGCAGTCAGTTTTATTGGTGGAGGAAACAGGAGTACCCGGAGAACACCACCGATCTATCGCAAGTCACTTACAAACTTGATCACATAATGTAGTACAAGTACACCTTGCCATGAACTTTAGTTGTGAATTTGAATCCTATTCATGGTGAGGTGTACTTGTAAAACATTATGTGATAAAGGTTGTCAATGACTCGCTACAGTTGGTGGTTTTTTCCAGATATACTCTGGTTTCCTCCTCCAATAAAACTGACCACCACTATATATCTGAAATATTGTTGAAAGTGGCATTAAATACCATAACCCTAACCCCTGTTTAATTAGAATAATTCATATTTCTCACTTTAATTTCTTTCATCATTTATAAAACGTAGGATTGTCTTGAATATGCTGAAATATGCACTGGTGGTCATTGAGCAGCTTATAATAACTATTAAGTATAGTGATATTGTGCATTTTATAAAACCATTTGAAATAGCTTAGTGTTCTCTTTTAATGTATGATCAATTGTTATGCTTGGTTTTTTTGCTTTAAATTTCACAAAGACGTAGCAACAATTTTGTGATGTATTCTTATTGCTATGCAAAATGTTCATCTGACAGACGACAGAAGTACAATCATATCAATGTTATGTTTATTTCTTCTCTTTAAAAAAAACTTCATCGTTGTCGTTAACATTTCACATTTTGATCGTTTGATGTTTGCGAGATCCTCCACAAAAATTTAACTAGTCTTTACCTTCATTTTTTACACCTACTTGCCCGAAAGCCAACATTACAAAAATTTTCTATTTATTCAAACAAATTCTTTCACTTATAAACCGAATCCAGTTTTACTTGTCCTGTGCTTCGCGCAAGGTGGTTAGCACAAAGACTGTAAGTAAATGATTCCCCCATTTGCAATTCTTTGCTATGATTGGCTGAAACTTAAAAAAAAAATCTCAGAAACTTCAAGTTCTAATGGTTTATAATGTAGTAAAATTGTTTGTGAGTAATTCATCATTTTATTTTGATCCAGCAAAAAAATATGACTGCCATGGGCAGTTCTTGTTTCTCATTGGCTGACATTTAATGGTTATTTTAACAAGTGCCAAGGTTAGTTAAATGTTTTCTTTATAGACACAACTAAATGTCAGAGAACTGGAAATGACCAAACATGTCAGGCATTCTCATGCATAACTTAAAATAGATGTGTTGCTTCTCCTTTAAGTACGCAGCATTAAGGGGAAAGAGCAAAGACTGGTTGGCTTGGAATCAGGATAATGTGTCCGTGTGGGGCAATATGTCTATCCGTGGACTGTTGTTTCAGTGACCTAGCACTATAAAAATCCAATTAAGGGTGTTGGCCTAGTACCAAGCAGACCTCATCTCCTTGAAAATTAACTTGTTCTCGCCATGATATAGCTGAAAAATTGCTAAGCAACAATCACTCAACATGAAGTGAACCCTCATGGCAAAAAATTCCATAACTATACAGCCATTTGAAAATGGCTCCAATCCTGCAGCATTAATTGTTTGTGCCAAACTTGATGTAAAAAAAAACACCATTATTGTATAGACTATTTTTTTTTTACAATTTTTATATTTTTAGCTCACCTTGCCAAAGGAAATGTGAGATTTTGTCATCACTTGGCGTCCGTCGTCCGTTAACTTTTCACATTTTAATCTTCTCCTCTGAAACCCCTCAGTCATATGAACTGAAACTTGGTAGGAAGCATCTATGGAAGGTCCTCTATAAAGATTGCTCATTTTGTCCTGATCCATTTACAAACATGGCCACCACAGGCAATTCTTGTTTCTGATTGGCCTATTTTTTAAAATCTTCTCCTCTGAAACCGCTTGGCCAAATGAACCGAAACTTGGTAGGAAGCATCTATGGAAGGTCCTCTATAAAGATTGCTAATTTCATCCCGATCCATTTACAAACATGGCAGCCACAGGCAATTCATGTTTATGATTGTATGCTTTCTAAAAAAAGCTTTTTTTGTGTGGAAAGGGAGATAACTCTAATTTAAATATAGATACTATGAATTGAATTACAGATAAATATGCCTCTAAAACCCCTTGGCCAAATGAACTGAAACTTGGTAGGAAGCATCTATGGAAGGCCCTCTATAAAGATTGCTCATTTCGTCCTGATCCGTTAACAAACATTGCTGCCACAGGCGATTCTTGTTTCTGATTGGCTGATTTTTTTTTAGATTCTTTTACTCTGAAACCGTTTGGCAAAATGAACCGAAACTTGGTAGGAAGCATCTATGGAAGGTCCTCTGTTGCAATTGTTCATTTCGTCTCGATCCGTTAACAAACATGGCCACCACAGACAATTCTTGTTTCTTATTGGTCGATTTCTAAAAAAAATTCTTCTCTGAAACCACTTGGCTATATGAATTGAAATTGAAATTCAGAATCAAGGTATATGATTTGGAGATCAGAACTTTTCGTTTTCCTGTCTTTAGCATATGAAAATGAAATGCAATTGTTTTTAAACTGGTAACTTTCAATAGAAGAGGTGGTCCATGGCTTAAGAAAGTTAGTTATTCATCTAGAATTTACACTGTGACATTCTGGTCGTTTTCTTCTGAATGTAATTTTGTTAATGAAAATCTTTTTTCCTATGACAGATGTTGAAAATACAAAATTGGTATACACTGTATATCGATTTAAAAAAACATGTACTGGGTAAGTGTATGGTTTGCAAAGGCTTATGAAGATACACAAATATATACACATTAAGAAAAGAGTTGTTGCCCTTTATTGTTTACTCAAATGTAGGAAAACAATAGGTCATCGGATATATGTTTTTATGTTAAAAGAAAACCCATTGTTAGTGATTGTTAGATATGAATTTTTTGTACTTTTAGCTTTAAAGCATGTTGCAATAAAACTACTTTTGGGTACTACATGTATTTCTGTTTTTCCTGCCAGTTTGACTTGTGCCTTTTATTAAAACCTCCAATGGAATGGAAGTGGTTTTTGTTTATTATTCCAGTAAATTGGAATAACCATATTGTATTTGAATATCTGACAAAGTCAGTCTAAGATATTACTGTTGCAAATATCCATTTATTGTACCCAACACTCTGCGATGGAAGGACATAGTATTGGTGTTTGTCTGTCTGTGACATTATGTGAACGCAACTCCTCTGAATCCGTAAGACAGAATTAGTTCATATTTAGTAGGATTGTTAGTCATGACATGTAGACGAGTCTGCTTTGGTGCCATTTTGATTCCGCAAAATTTGTACCAGTTATGGGACTATTTTATACAGTGAAACAGTTCAAGTTTCATGCAAATAAGTTGTATATACTTATGACTACATTCACCTTGCTGTCTGCCTATGACTCATGTAAGCACAACAGTTACTCTTTCTATGGATTTTTGGACACTCAACAAAAGGTGATATGTGAAAGGCATCACACCATTTATTTCTAGTCTGACATTTGCAAGAGGAAGTAATCTACCTTTTAGATAACATGCCATTACTTATCTATCTTCTTTAAGGGCCGATATTCAGATTTTTGAATTTTGAAAACACAGTAGAGGGCACATCTTTACTGATATAAATATATCACATGGATAACATACCCACGTTACAGCTCTTTCTATTGCTGTGGAGGACATATGGCTACTTGTAGCAATCTTGTCTTACTTTGGCAATGTATCGCCAGCAAAACTTAATTTGCAAAGTAAACCATCACAGATTGGGTTAGGGTTATGGTGGTTAAGGCCACTTTGAAAAATATTTCATTTATATCATGGCGGTTAGTTTTACTGGTGGACTAAACCGGAGAAAACCTCTTAACATCGCAAGTCACTGACAAACTTTATCACATAATGTTGAAAAGGATACACCTTGACTGAGCCGGATTTGAACTCACAATGTTAGTGGTAATATGTAGTGATTGCATAGGTAGTTGTAAATCCAACTACCATACAATCAGGACCACGACACCCCCTTTAACAGAGTCGAGGTAAATACTAATTTGATAGTCTTTGGGAGAAGTATATTTTGACACTTGATAATGTGAAGTGATAAAAATAGCTCAACTATATTTCAGAACCTTCATTATATTTGGCTATGATTATGTCTATAGAACGTTTGAAAATACAAATATTGAAAACTTTTGTGTATAAATATTCATTTATTTCAAATAAAATTTTAATTCCATTTTAGTACAAAACTCATCGTATAGTTAAATAACCACATAATATATGTAAATCAGTATTTAACTAGAACTGTCCGCATAGTGGGACTAATACCCCCCGCTTCACTCTGACTGTGTCCAAGATTATTGAA
>MJUT01009014.1:12156-24565 GCA_002080005.1 Gigantidas platifrons | reverse complement strand
TTTTTTTTAATAGTATGTTATTTAACATTTTAACTCAAGGTTGTTAATTTTTACTTTATCACAAACTTTTTCTTGCTCAGTCTGAGCAAATTCTTTCCAACTTATCCATTTTGTACTTTCCCACCAGGCATGAATAAAAGTTTTTTTTAAAAACAAAATTTATTAATATGATTTTGACAACAACTCTAATTTTCACTCAAGTTTTGTTTAAACAATAACACTATGGAAGCAATTTTGTTTTAAAATTTTTTGTTTAAAAAAGGTTTTTTTAAACAAAATTTATTAATATGATTTTGACAACAAAACTAATCTCCACTCAAGTTTGTTAATTTTTACTTTCTCTCCAACTTATCCATTTTATACTTTCCCAACTTGCTTTCCCACCAGGCATGAATAAAACTTTTTTAATATGATTTTGACAAAAACACTTTGGAAGCAATGTTCACTTAATTCTGACCTTATCCACAAACTTTCTTAACACAATCTGTGTACATTCTGTCCATATTTGTTTAAAAGATATTTATTTACATCTCGGCCTTGAAAAATATCTGTTCGAGTTCTTAAAACTACAGTAATGTTAGTCAACTGAAAAGGAAACTCCCGAGAGTACCCGAAAAGCCATTCATTTACGCCGCCTCGTAGCAATTTTCATCTCGGCAGGTGCTGATTATAACTGACACAATCGTGTCCCCGATGATAAACCTTGCAACTTTTTGGATATATGTCACCCACGATAGTCAATTGTGTATTAAAAGTAAGAAATTTACCGGCATATTCAATAATAAATTAAACAAAAGATGTTTTCTTTTGTCAAACAGGGACGAGAAATCTTGAAGGTCCATTTTATGAGTCATTATTTGTTTAAAAGTGAGAATACCGATGCAAAATTTAAACATTTATGTTCCCGAATGTTCGTAGAAATGATCCTTTCAACAAAATATTACAAATAACCATAATCGAAGCTATAAAGCAACAAATTTCTGAGGCCGTCCTCAGACGTCCATCGCATCAATATTTATGTCGAAAATCACGTGACAAAAAACGTCAAGTGAACTCTCCTGTGTCACTGGCTTCCCGGCTGTGGATGTGACGCTAACCCACAAATTTTATTTAAAATAGACCATACCTTCTTGCCCACTGACCTGCCTTAACAGGTCCAGAACCATGTACAGTGAAACCTGACCAAACCGGACCTTGAGTAAACCGGAATCCTGTCCATTCCGATCTAAATTTCAAGTCCGCAGTTTTTTCCTTAATAATCTTTGTTAAAAATCATTGAATAAACCGGACACTGCACATTCCGAATTCCGGCCTTGACTTGCCTTCCCAATACACTAATTACTGTTATAATTTATCACCGTAAACCGGTCATGATCAGATCAATCAACCGTGTGTTTACATATATGTGAATATCGATTGGTAGCAATTCAAGGGGCATCCGAGGAGAAACGTATTGAAAGTGTTTATCGAAGTGTGTACATTAGCACACCTGTAATTAGTGATCACTGGTAACTCATGTGGTTAATGTTTAAATGTTCATTAAATATTAAACAAACATGGATTCAACACCTAAAAAGCAAAAGCTTAATCAAGATGAAATACCCCGTACAAGTGTTTTTTTTTTTCGACGGCACGCTTTTAAAATATCCTACATGGGGCAATCCTTCCCAAAAACAATGCATATGTTGACAATGATCATAAATGAACAACAAACAATGCCTTATTATTTAAGTGATGAACTAGCATCCAAGCCATACAATCATAACTCGAGATAATTTATTGTTAATCGGATTATAGTTGTCACAGCTGGGAGTATTCAAACTTCCAGACTTGTCATAAAAAATGACAAATACATTTTGATTCCCTTTTTCTTTTTATTTCAATCATTAAAAGCTTGTGTAAACACAGTCTGGCAGTCTAATTATACACTAGGTAAATGACACATTTAAACACACACACACATCGACAGCATTATTGATTATTTTATGCACGGTTAGATATACTCACACTTTTATTTTTAGCTTTATTTTCGTATCATAGTTTACTGGTTCAAAACACAACTGCACTAGAGAGGATTACAAAAAATATAATTCTCTGAATAATTCAAAAGTATTTTTACACATTTAATGATTTTGTGGAATAGTGTCCAAACAAGTAAAGAAATACGAAAATATTAGACAGTAGTAAATGTGCACTCTCCTGCAAAATAACGAATCTGGACAAAATCCCGTGCATTATGCATAAGAAATTACGATACTCAATTATTTCAAAACAATTACTATTTTGAATTGTTAGTTAAGCAATTCAGACAATGTAATTCTAATATAACGGTCTATCTGCTAAAATTTGATTTGGGTTAAAATTCGAGATCGCAAAAATTAAGTATACCGCTATTTAAAAATATCCACCAATTTGGAACAAAAACGAGAAATTTGGCTCCCGTGAAAAAACACTTATATGGTAGTCAGAAAATAGACACTGAATAAACCGGCCCACTGTCAATACCGGCCGTGAAACGTGGTCCCAATGGTGGCCGGTTTACACAGGTTTCACTCTATTAATATCAGTAGTTTATCACTGTTACTCTGAGATTTCATACCTCCTTGCCCACTGGCCTGCCTTGACAGGTCCAGAACCATGTATTAATATCAGTAGTTTATCACTGTTACTCTGAGATTTCATACCTCCTTGCACACTGGCCTGCCTTGACAGGTCCAGAACCATGTATTAATATCAGTAGTTTATCACTGTTACTCTGAGATTTCATACCTCCTTGCCCACTGGCCTGCCTTGACAGGTCCAGAACCATGTATTAATATCAGTAGTTTATCACTGTTACTCTGAGCATCTTCTGTTTGGAAGAAAAATGATGTTGGTTCATTTTCTTTAGCATCAACCTATAATATATCCAACAATATATAAAAATTTGACTACAGTAAATACCTCCTAACTATCAAATTAATCTTTCTTGTACTTGTATTATGGTTAAATATTTTATGTAACATTACAATTTTATGAGGATGCCACATATGTACAGTGTAATCTTACGAACATGGATGATGCGTTTTTGAATAAGTCAGTAAGATGTTCTCTAATAGGAATTGTGTTTGAATATATCGATATTTATAATTATATACACAGGACAAGGGGGTGTCCAGTGATTAAGACCAAAGTCCAAATTGACATTCGATGGTTCTCTCCCTTGTGCTTCTTTAGAACACTAAACCTGGCAACCTGATATTGCTGAAAGTGGTGAAAAGCAAACCAGAAATTCTGCTTTTTCACTATGACACCATACATCTTTATCTTGTTTGACAAGGTTAGACTATGATCAAGGTACTGCAGTTTACTGTTACACAACAATTTATAAGCCAGCTATTGGTAGTTCACAAAAAGTGGAAGATATTTCAGAGATTAATCTGTAAAATTCACAGAAATTTTCTTATACTGCTTTGATTTTAAATGTTTTAATCATAATGCAAGCAATTTAATTAAAATCAGATGCTTATTGTATCTGATTTTATTTGATCTTTTTGAGTGATACGCTAGTATCCAACAACATCTCGCTTGGGGTCCGGTCAGGACAAATAACCTTTCAATCATCTTTGATTGTCCAATCATGGCAAGACAATTAATATTGACCAATCAGACAACAGCTATTGGAGTGTGCTCTGTTCTATAACCTCAAGATTTGATAGACATTACTTACAGGTATTGATATTCTTTTCAATCCTTCTTTCTCTAGAAGATCATATATATAATCTGTAATAATCTATAAGATAACAAAACATTATTATAGACAACAACATAAACCTCGTGGGTGTGAGACCCAGTCGGGTCAAACCAGAGACTATACAATTGATATTTGTTGCTTCTCCGTTAATCACGCAGCATTAAGGAGTAAGACCAAAGACTGGTTGGCTCGGAATAAGAATATCATGTCCGAGTGGAACGACATGTCTATCTGCGGATTGTTGTTTCAGTGAGCTAGCACTACAAAATCCAACTCAACGAGTTGATCTAGAACAAAGCGGACCTCATCGTCATCTCATTGAAAATTCACTTGTTCTCACCATGATATACGGTAGCTGAAAAATTGCTCAGTTGGCATTAAACAACCACTCACTCACTCATTTGTATTATGAATACCTGTTTCGAGACAACTTGTCTTGAAAACTGAGGTTGTTTCTGAAGACTTGCTTGACTGTGCATCTTTTTAAGTGTGGACACAATTGCCTTAAACATATTCTTTTGATTACAACACCAACATTATCATCAAAAATCTGCAAAAATTATAATTTCACAGAAATACAAGAATATATTATATATTAACATTTTGTCATTGCTACTTTAAGTAAAGGCAGACATCTTGATACATTTCTGAAAGGCGACAACCCGATAACGATCCAAGCCAAATTTTGCTTTTTTGGTCAAGTACCTCCAGACCTTACTGTCATAAAACTTTCAAGTACGAGTATGAAACCAGAATCATTTAATTAGTACACTATCTTACATCCCCTATAGCTTCATATCTTTTTTGATTGTATTTATGATTGCCAGCTCTCTCTTGAAAGTTGAACCCATTATCTGTATCTATATTTCTCAACTGTCCAGCTGTAAAATAAAAAAAGTAAAACTGATTATCATTTTATACCTGTACATTTCTTGACTATCCTGATTTCATGGTCATGCTATGTTGATTCTTGTTTTATTATAGCTTGACAAAATTTCTGTATTGTTCCCTTTTCTAGCAGAGTCTGTTAAATTTCTATGCGACCTAAAGCATCCATTGCAATTTCAATATCAATGACAATTCTCAAAAATCAAATGAGATGCATACATGCACTGTCAAGATGACAGATAGATTTTAAGATGAGGTTTTCACTAAATAAATCTCAAAAAGGTTTATGCATTTAAAAACAGTTTATTTGGTGTTTATTAATGTTTTTAATATACATGTAATTCCAATTAAAATATTGAGGTAAAAAATAATTACCAAAATGGCAGCGAGTTATAAAATGAAAAAAAAAAAAAAAAAAACACCGTCAGGAAGGGGTCGTTGTGGTCGCGATCATATGGTAGTTGGATTTACAACTACCTCTATGCAATCAGTGCACAAAATTTTAAAATGATTGCAAATTACATTTATTTCATTCGTTTTAGCTTTCATTTTGAATACAACAATAATCAACACATTTTATACATTGTATAATTACCTTCATTAAACTTGTATCCAAAGTCAGTTAAATTCTTTGGAAAGTCATAAATCTCTGTAAATATAATAAGGTCCCATCACTTTTAAATAACATGTACAAAATATAAAACTATTGAAAATCTTAGGACAGTATTTATACAAGATACAATATGTACCAAGATATACAAGTGAGTGATTGTTGCTTAACACCAAGTGAACATTTTTTAAGCTATATCATTGTGAGAATAAGCTACATTTCCATGAGATAATGATTGTGATGATGATGTCCACATTGTATTAGACCAGCATGCTTAGTTGCTAGCTCACTTAAACAACAGACATGTTGCTCTCCTCAGACACATTATCCTAGATTCAGATTGGTTGATTGGTGTTTAGTATCAACTTTAGCAGTATTTCAGCTATATCCTAATTCAGAGCCAACAAGTCTCTTACTAATTAATGTTGGATGTTTAGTGGGGAAGCAGTAAATATTAATTTCATATTGAGTCTTTGGTTTGATTTGACCCATAAATCCACGATCTACTGCACTTAAGGAAGTCTGATGTCCATTTCACTACAGCGATATGTTTTTACCATTCAGTGTGCCCATTCAGTGACTAATAAGTAGTTTGATTACAAATATATATCAGTACATAACTTTGTCTTCTTTCAAGCATTTTCTTTTAATTTTGTAATTAATAATCTGAATACTGACAACCTTCAGACAGTATTTAATTGCATTTGTTTCTTTTAAATTGAGGGGAAATCATATTCAAAAAGTATTTTAACCACTTTATTTTGGTTTAGACAAGAGCCTTAAATAAATTAGAAGGACAAGCATTCAAATATCAAATACTAACCTCCCTCATTACTCATTTTCTGAAAAAGCAAGAAAAATATAAATTAAGTTGTGAAATCAACGAATAATTACAAGTATTGCGAAGAAAGCTGTTGCAAATTTTACAAATAAAATCTCATTTCTGAACAGACTTCATGTATAAATATACAAATATTTAAAATAAGTCTTGAAATGTCATTTATTTTTGCTTTAGACAAACAATTAGTCTCCCTGATAAAGAATATCTCTTGAATCAAATTTGAAATATGGTACTGGAGAAGGACAATTCAAGATACATAATGACGTCTTTTTAAGTTGGTTCTGGTTCCCTGTATGTAAAATATTCTGACATTAATATGAACAGCAGAAAAAAAATAACACTACCATGTATTAATAATCTATCGGCTATTTCACAGTAAAGTGACAAACTGTGTAACACAAATGGAATAAAATGAATCTCTTTATTACTGTTTGAAAGTTGCATATTCCTAAACCTTAACATCAAAGGGTTTTGAGATTTCATGGAATTTGCACAAATGTCTCTCATTCTAAAATAATCAGACACCCAATATGATCACCTGTGAAGGTGGACGGACACTACAAAATACACAAAAGACCTTTGAAATGACCAAATACACCAAATTTCATAGTGTTTGAAGGTTTTATATTTCTTGTTTTATGATATATGACTATAAACACAAATAAATATCCATTGGTAGTATAAAAATTTATCATTTTACAGACTACAAATATCAAATCCAAAATACTGTTGAACAAATTACTTGAAATTGAAAAAAATTAATATGTAACAACACCATTAATTTTATTTTGAACAGATTTATTAAATATCAAACTAAAAGAAATGCTAATATTGGTCATGTAGAGCACATATTTAATACAATATTTGGGTATCTGAGGCAACGAAAACTCTTTGGACCTCTCTGAAAAGTGCTATAAAAACAGGACGGACACTACAATATTTTCATATTTTTTAAAATTGAAATTGCCAATAACCCCAACACATTATATTCAAATTTCTGCTACAATATAATCTTATATTTGATTTGTAGTTGTAATTATTCAAATTTATCCAAAATAAATGTAATTGGAAAAAAAGATTTTTGTAAATACATGCATGACATTTATATTGTCCTGACGATGACTTTCTAGTAACAAATAAACTGTTGAAATATGTTTTTTCTATAATTTGAAAACAACATACAAAAAATGTATATTGAGGGATAGGGGACCAAAAATAGTTATAGCATTTAAGAGCTCAACTTTAATAAATTCTACAATTTTGTTCAACCAAGGAGTGAATGTTGTCAATATCTTCCTTGCAAAATGCAAATTGTTCTCTTTTGTTCATTAATTTTGGAGGGTTAAGTCTGCATATCACATCTTCAATATCCTCCCAAGAATCATCAGTGTGACTTGACCAAATGAATAAATACTCTGATTCGCCACATTTCCTCATGAATTTTAAATGGACCTTTTCATCTATTTCCAAAACCTGTAACAGATCAAATACAAATGTTGTTAGAATTTTTAGCAAGCTAGCATCTGCAAATCTTACAGTATTAATGATATAACTCGTTGGACAATGAGGATACAAGTTGTGCATGCACAGTTCATATGAAGATGGTGATTTTTTAAAGTTTATACGAAGAACACGAAGAACATTCAAACAAACTACAAACAACCTAAACAACAATATACATTTGCAATCTACTTACTAAGTGAAATTACAAGAAAAGACCTTATAACAGAAAATCCTATAAACCTAAGGCAGACCCAGTGCTCCTTGAGGATTAAAGGTTCCTGTCTAACATCAGACACTTTTCCAAATTTTAAATACATATCTAACATGTCCAATTAATTAAAAACTGAAACAAAAGGTTTATTTGTAAATATTAATGTTTTTATCTAAATATGCCTTACCTCTCCAATATAAACATGTTTAGACCTTCTGCTGTGTATGTATACGGCTACAAAATCTCCTCTCTCAAATGTCTTTTCAGGAAGTTGATCTACATCTGGGGTGTCAGGAACATCAAAGTTTCTATCATTAGCTTTTAAAGTATTAAGGAAAGTTTGTTTTACAAGAAAACCAAAACATGTATTATTTGTTGGGTGAAACAATTTTGGGAATCTGTAAAAAATAAATGGATGTTAGAGACCAAAAACATTAAAAGAGGAATTATGTTTTCTATATAGAAAAGACATTGAAATTCAAATTTCAAAATCTTATAAATGCTTATTTTCGATTTTGGTATATCAAATATTTGAGCCTAATATTTTTAGTAAAAAGGATACTGGGTTCATCAACTTGACCACTCCGCTGCAGAATCTTTCTTTCAAATGGGATACATATTGACGATTTGTGCATTGTGATTGTTGATTGGCATCTCTGTCTCCAGCTTTACATTCTTGACAATAACAGCTCAACATTCAGACATCAAGATGATTTTCCATTCCCGTACTTCGAACACAGTGAAGTTTTCTCGTTCCAGGAAGTGATTTTATATTTGTCTCTCTTGTCCTATTTACTTCTTGTTTTTTAAGCAGCCTGGCTTCTTTATTTTACTATTCTCTATAACTTGATCTTGTTGGTGACCTTGAATCTTCCCGAGTCATCATTATCAAAGGGGAATAACTCAATTGATGGGATTTGTTATCTGATAGAGTTGTCTTTCTTTGATTGATATTTTTTGTTCCATTGATGTTTTCATTAAAACAATTGCAGTACAAATGTATATATGATCTCTTCCATTTTTGTAGTGTCCGTCCAACTCAATGCTATCCTGGTTTATATTCCTCATATTTTATTTCTTAAGTTAGACAAATTATTATACAGTACAAAGTCATCAATGACTTTGATATTAACTTGCTGAAGTGATTTCTTTTTTGAATTAAAGAATGCAATATATTTTTTTAAAACTCAAAATCTCCAGCATGAACAAGATTAGCTCAAAATAGAACTCATATTTTTGAAAAGTGACATTTCAACTAATCTGGAACATTTGTTTGAGTTGAAAGGGGCTATTTTATGACGTTTTTCTGCAATCTTGTCAATGCATTGTGTATTTAAATGTGTGGACGGACACTACATGATACATAGTTTTTCTATATAATTTTTTGTATATCAAAGTAATTAACATAAAACCTGTGCTATGAGTACCAGCCCAGACAAAGGCATAATGCATATGAAAGACATCTTATATATACTTGTAGTTTCTGTTTTGCAAGGCGTGGACGGACACTACAGATATTTTCGGAAAATTCACTAGATAATTCAACAAAGCAGTATTACCAAATACGTTCCAATATCAACCACACGTCCAATTTACTTGTTCATTCAGTTCTCCTATTTGATTTTAAAGCCTTTTAAATTGTTTTTTTTAATGGTAAACAGCTTAAAGAGGTCATAATAGCAGCTATAGTTTAAAATCAAGAAATCTGTTACACAACAGTATTTTTTTAAAAAGCATTTTTTCATAGAAAAACATCACTAAAAGTTCATCAAAAATAATTTTTATGAAGATTTTTATATTTTATATCATAAAATACTATCATTTCTGGCTTGAAAGTTTTATTTTTTTCGTAAAAAACAATTATTTCAGTGAGAATTTTCAAATGATCATTTGTTATAACCTTTTTTCACGGTTTTTCACCAATTTCTCAATACATTTTACCCCTAATTTTGTCAATTCTGAACGGATTTTCAAATTCTTTTTTGCGCCTGTTATGTATTTCCAAGACCGAGATAGGTGGCAAGTTTAAATTTATCTCTGCTATGCACGATTGACACAGTTATTTCGTAACACATGAAAAAAAAAGTTTGTCACTTTACTGTGAAATAGTCGTATTTATAAATGCATTTATTTAAATTTGCATTTGTGGTACTGTTTGCCATGGAAGATCCAGACAATAACAAAATGAGTAGGTTCCTATGGTGACTATTTGAATTGGATATATAAATCATGGTTCCTGACCTATATTACAATGAGTAGAGTAATGTCCCTTTGTAAATGTACAAAATGAAAAACATGTTGATTTTCCACGATATTCATCAAGAAAAAGATATTTTTTAGTATATTCATGATATTAGAGTCATATATTTAACAGAATAATCACATCTATACATTTGTATTCTAACTACATATATATATAAAAGAATAAAAAATGTGAAAAATTTCTATCAGGGGAGATAAGCCTAAGGTACAAGTTATAAATTTGTAAAATGCACTAATTGCAGAGAAAGTTTAGAAGAATGTGTAAAACAGTACCTTAATTATGTAGGAGTAAAGATTACCCATGTTGAATACTGTTTACTGTTTTATGTCCTACAAAATATATTTTTAAGTGCAGATATATGTATAATTATTTTTTCTGAATGTGAATCAAAATATACTATACAATTTCTTTAAAATCTTGCCAAAATTAGTTAAGAAAACAAATCCCAAATAAACATTGTTATTCAATTTTATAGTGCAACTTACTTTTTATCATAAACATGATAAAGAAACAAAAGCGAAAATTATTAAAAGAGGATCTTCAAAAGAGAGACATTTTCAAAATTTTGAAAAGTTCAACATTTTACACATCAAAAAGAGTGCTGTTTACCTGAGCATCTACCTGTATTAGGAATATGCATGTTTTATGAAACTCTATTTGTCTACCTCTTCTGTTAGCCACATTTTATATATGATGTCCCCTGTTCAACCACATGGTTGGATGTAAGATTTTGAACAGTATAATATAACGTCATACAAAATCAGCAGATTAAAATTAATTTTCATAGTACCGTGGGGGTCATTTTAGGTGTTCCATTACATGAATGTCATTGCTTGAATGGCAGTGATTTATGATCCAAATCGTGACTCCATTCCTTCCTGATATCCATTATCTTCAGATTCCTGGATTCCCACATATTGGTCTTGTAGCGCTGCAAGCACCAGAGTTTTGTGCACATCTCCAAACATGTGTATTCTTAACAGGCACTGTCCAGTCTATAATTATAGACTTGTTCATCTATATTTGCATATGTTTTTCCTACATACAAAGTACATGTACCTTTAGATTTGCATAATTTTGTTTGTCTGTAATTTTGTTGTTGCTTTTTTGATATATACTATTGGCTCAATTAATTTTTAAATCTTGTGATTTTGATATATCCTGCATGGGGGGTCACTATTTTGATAGTCGCTCAATTGAAAAGTCACTCTTTTAATAGAGCCCCAATATCGAAGCAACAATACAAACAATTAACAAAACACACGGTGACACCATTCAGTATATTAGGGTTTAAGTTTAGTTAATGTTTAATTTTAAAAGGATGGAAATAAACAAAACATGAAAAATATGTATACAATTATCTCTCATCTATTTAAAAATAAATCAATAAATCAATGAAAATCTTCTAGTATGGGATCGTCACGGTATATGTTTTCGTCTCATCCATTTTATTTTGATTTACACAGCGAACATGTTATTTTTTACCTGTCTTCCGGTTTCTATTTCTAGATAGTAAACAAGATTGCAACGTGACGTCTGTCAAAAATGTTTAAGATTGCTTTTAAAGACATAAGTACCAAAAATAGTGAACTTACCTACAGAACCATACTTTTTGTAATGCCAAAAAATTACTTCATTTATAAAGTAGCTGGAAAAAAATCCTGAAAGGCTATATAAAATTTAACTATGTCGTCTGCATTTCAGACACCTGCTCTACCTGTCATGTGATTGTCATGGTGTCACATATCGTACTTGTAAGCAAAAGAGCTGACTGAAATGTGCCGGTTTCTTATATAAAATGTACGTTAACAGCAGTGCATTTTGGTTTCAGCACTAAAAAAACAACAAAAGTGAACACAATTTTGAAAGTGGTCATTTTCAAACATTCTGTTATTTTATTCAGATGTAGTATGATTTATAGATGGCCAGAACCATGAAATTTTAAAACCAGCCATTTCCGGATTTTAAATTCGTTTCAATACCGTATATCGGCCCTGTTTTTACATGTGACGCCATTTTACTGACAGCAGAAGTTGACAGATAATCGAGACAATGATTTAAATAAAGGAAGAGTAAAAAAAATATTGTATATATATAGTATATAGGGGAAGTTATGAAATGCATTTTTGCGCCAAAATGTAAACAATCGTCATTAGGCCTAAACGGATGCAAAGTGATACACTTCGTGGATATTTTTCTACACTGGACATGTTTTTTTATTCATCCGTATTGTAAGAACCTTCATTCCGAGCAATTTACAAACGTATGGGCCATTTTTTCACTGATGTTCAGCATCTGAGTTTGTTACAGATGCCATGGTGGTACTCTTCAGCAGTGAATGAAAAGTTTTCTAATTTCGA
>MJUT01009014.1:0-11594 GCA_002080005.1 Gigantidas platifrons | reverse complement strand
GCATTTCATAACTTCCCCTATATACTATATATATATATATACAATATTTTTTTACTCTTCCTTTATTTAAATCATTGAAATTCAAGCGACTGTGATCGAGAGTATATTAAAATACAAGAATGGCTTTTCAAACAATCTTATGTACAAAGAAATATTTAACTAGCCATTCTTTGATAATTCCAATCGTCATATGAATTAAGGGTTAACAGTCAATCGCCAGATTGGACAATCGATAATAGGTCGAAAACCCATAATACGAGGAGATACAGTTAGGTGACAAAAGTATTTCACATTTTGTGTACACAACGTCACGCTACCAGATAAGAAGGTACTTCGGTTGCCTATAACTTTATCTATATAATTTTATTTATCATTATCTTACTAAATTTAGACACCATAATTTCCAAAATATGACGTGTTCGTGATGTAATTTTCACGCGCGTACATAAAACATAAACGCTACAAAAAGGGAGTTTCCAACATGTCTAGAAAAACAAGAGATGAGCACTGACTAAAAACGGCAGGTATTACAGCTACTTCAGGATGGATTAAAAAAATCAGAAATCGGAAAGACCATTGGATTTAGTCGATCTGCAGTGTATAAATTTTTAAAAAGATTTGATCAATGGGAAAATATAAAAAACAAGCCGCCAACAGGTCGACCCAGATCTACGAGCAAGCAAGGTGAGCGTACATTGATAACGCTTGTAAAACAGGATCATACAAGAAGAAGCTTTCGCGATTTGATGAATAAATTTAGTCAGGCTGTTCCAGTTCCTATTTGTAAAAGGTCAATTCAAAGACGATTGAGTAAGTTATGGCTTTCACAAGAGAATTGTTCCGAAAAAACTGACGATTTTGTTGAAAATAGAAAAAATTGTGTGCGATGGTGCCGAAATAGACTACACTGGACAATACAATAATGTATGTGGTGAAAAACAAAAGAAAGGTGGAACACGCAATGCTTAGGACTGTATGGAAGTAGTAATGGCGGCGCCCGTATGTCTAATGTTTTGGGGATGTATTTGTAAAGACGGGTTTGGTACAATCACAGATGTAGAAGGAAATATTAACTCGGCTAAGTACATAGATATTTTTGACAATAATCTTTTGCCAGTCGTTTTAAAATTCGAAAATTATGAGTGGATTTTCCAAGATGGCAGCGCCACCGGTACACCAGTCCGTACAGACAAAATTGTAGAAAGATGACAATGATGTCGATTGTCTTGATTGGCCATCCCAATCACCAGACCTTAATATAATTGAAAATATTTAAAGATTAATTAAAATATGACTAGAACTGGAAAAACACACAATTCATTCCAAGGATGACATAGTCCGGCCGCCACAAGTATTTGGTATTCCATTCCAACACGGCTGCTTATCGCTCTCTTTCACCACAAAATGTTATGACGAGAAAATCATGAGATCGACTTTCCGTGGTGAATAAGAGCGACATATATTCCTGGTCACCGTGCAAATTTAAGGAATTTCATGGCATATATTTCAGTATAATGACAATTCGGCAATGTGATTCTGTGGCCAAGGCATTTTCCTTGATGCCCGTTAGCTTTTATATCGAACAATACTTACTAATTTTCCTAAAAACGATTTGTGCCAGTTCATGACAAGGGAAATCTGCAAAAATTTAACCAGTGCTTGTTGTTCTCAGCATTTTTATGCAAACCAACTGTGTGAAATAATTTGATTTTATTACTTGCATTAGTCGGATATGGAATAAATCGTCAAAATGCGTTTATCTTCCTACACAGATTCCTCCAAATAAATGTGATGCATTAGATAAATTATGCATGAGAAATCAGGTGATGCATGAGAATTGTAACGTTGTTGATAACTGTCCTAAGTTGGTCTATATAACAATGAAGAATTTGAATTTTGAATTTGAATTTGAGAAACCGGTGATGATTTAAAACAATTTCAATTCAACGTTTCAAACGCGAAATGAAATAGGATTACAACAGATACTTCTAAACAAATTATTTATTAAAGAAAAAAGAGCAAGCAAAGCGTAAGATACGAAACTGTAGCTCTAATGGTCCTGTTTTGTTTTCTGATATATACGTCTATGGGGCGAAAATATCAGAGAACAGTATAGGAACATAAGAGCTACAGGGGAAAACTTCTTGACACAACTCTAATGCGAGAATACATGTGGTATACCGTTTCTTTAAACCGAGGATAAGGTCAGAAATATAAATGGAAAAACAGCAGACAGTTATTTCCAAAGGTCCAGTAATAGTATGTTCATCAAAGGATTTAT
Source organism: Gigantidas platifrons (assembly GCA_002080005.1). Lineage (NCBI taxonomy): Eukaryota > Metazoa > Mollusca > Bivalvia > Mytilida > Modiolidae > Gigantidas > Gigantidas platifrons. Next base: position 9,313 of record MJUT01009014.1, on the reverse strand, counting down.
ATTCTACTATTTAAATCCTTGGTTCATCCCTTTCTACTAAACATTAAACAATTTCATAGATGAAAAATAATCAAATGACATTACAATTGGAGTAGAGTTTATCGTCTTTACTTGATTCATTGGTCGGTTTCACAAAAAGTCGTAAGTCAAAGATAGGTCGTAATTGAGAAAACTTCAAAGGAAAAAATATCGTGACATCAGAACATACGATCGAAATCGTCGTGAAATCGAACACCGATCTTCATCGAGGTTGAGGGCTCAGATACCCTATTTTAGGTGGGAATTTGCAAGTACATGCGTATTAATTAGTCTGTCTTACATATGAAGAAAAATTGACAACTATATATTGATGGTATGCTCAAAAGTGTTTTGAAATAAGTCGTTAAATTACTTTATTCCAGGCTCCCTGATCAAGCAACATAAAAAAATACAGGTACGGAAATTGCAGTAAATTTGGGCTCTGCATATGGCCATTTCGACAACTTATGTCTCATCAGTGCAGATAAAATCAAAACAATTGAAAGACCAAAACCCAAAAGATGTTAAAGCCAATAAAGGGCTGATAGAGAACAAGAACATAAAGGTCCTAAAAAGTAATGCCAAAACTAGCAAGGACAGAGCTTTGCACGAGGGAGATTCTCCTCAGTTTTATGAATTTCTAAACTTTTGATATTGCAAGTTTTCAAAATAATATCGTTTTTTCGGGTCAGTACCCAAGTGCTGGGCTACTGGGCTGGTGAATACCTTCGGGGACTAAGTCCACCAGACAGAGGTATCGACCCAGTAGTAAGAAAAATACAAGTACCGAAATTGCAGTGGGTTCTGCATATGGCCATTTCGACAACTTATGTTTCATCAGTGCAGATAAAATCAAAACAATTAGAAGAAATGTTTTCAATTCTTGACTAGGTTGTACGATATAACCAACTTTGAGTCGGTTCACAGCTGATGTAAATCATAAATCGACCCAAAGTTGGTTAAACTCGTATTTTCATACTAGTAATCAAAAATTGCAAAACAAGCCTTTTGATTTAATTTTTGAAATCTTTTAGTATGGTTCAACTTGTTTGTATAACAATCAGAAGCATGGAACTATGGTTGTACAAAATAATTCATCGTGCTCCATATATCCAAAAGACTGAAATGTTCTTCTATATCTTTATAGGAGTCATTAACTTCTTATGAGTTGTCATACCAATCGAGTTTTCGCTTAGTATTTGAACTAGGAAGTGGTGATATTGTTGACAAAGGTCTCAAGATCGTTCACATTCTTTGGCATGGAGAGAAGCGCATTATGGAAACGTTCAAAATGCCTGGGTGAAGGTGATAACCAGCGATTTTTTTTTGCGATCTGGAGAATAACTAGGACTTGAGAATGCATGCAAGGCTGTTGTCATGGGTTTTTCTTTTTTGGATACATAAGTTGATGGCTTTCGGTAAATTGAAAGTTTCAGACCTTTTTTCCTTTTCACACGAAATGTACCCATTGCTCAAACTGCAATATATAATGGAAAACGTTTCAGTAATGATTTGATTCTATCAAATTAATGGATTTGTCCAAAAGTTTAAAAAGTGTAAAGAAACAAGATACAAAGTTTTCTTCTGTTCAGGAGCCATCATTTATAAATGCTATGGAATGAAAAGACACATGCCCTAAATATTATAGGATTATTGCACTAATATTTGGGAATATCTTCCCAGAAGTAGACTTTGATATAGCACGAACTTGCTAGTGCAATATATTATTCTACGAGAGGAAATATCACCCGATATTCGTGCAATAACCCTTTTATTGTATAGCGATTTTACTTAGGAAAATTCTATTGACGTCAAAGTAGCACATGCTGGTGTGCAATATGGACGAATATATTATCACGTTCACTTTTGGTAACATTCTTCGGGAAATATTTTCTTGCTATACAATAAAATGTAATGTGATGTAAATTTTGACCTACTAAGAATATTTCATATCCCTTTTTGAGGTCTAAATACTTGCTTAAACTTCCTTCTTTTGACCTATCTTTATCATTTCATGCAAAATATCATATCTCCACAGTCATTCTATTGCAAGGAACGCGGTTTAATGAGATTTACTTTAAATTACTTCAAATCATCACTGGTTTCTCATGCATCACCCGATTTCTCAAACATAATTTATCTATCTAATGCATCACATTTATTTGGAGGAACCCGTGTAGGAAGATAAATGCATTTTGACGATTTATTCTATATCCGACTAATGCAAGTAATAAAATCAAATTATTTCACACAGTTGGTTTGCTTAAAAATGCTGATAACAACGAGCACTGGTTAAATTTTTGCCGATTTCCTTTGTCAGGGACTGGCACAAATCGTTTTTAGGAAAATTAGTAAGTATGGTTAGATATAAAAGCTAACGGGCATCAAGGAAAATGCCTTGGCCACAGAATCACATTGCCAAATTGTCATTATACTGAAATATATGCCATGAAATTCCATAAATTTGCACGGTGACCAGGAATATATGTCGCTCTTATTCACCACGGGAAGTCGATCTCATGATTTTCTCGTCATAACATTTTGTGGTGAAAGAGAGCGATAAGCGGCCATGTCCAAGTGTGTTAATTTCAAACTTATATTAATCTTTTCCAAGACAAATAGGACATGTAATTAAAGCTAAAGGTCATGCTACTAAATACTGAAAGTTTGGTGAATATAATTGTATTTATTATGAAGTTATAGCTTCTCAAACATCAACAAACTGCAACCGCTTAGCTTAGCGTGACGTCGTAAACGTGAAATACTTTTGTCACCTAAGTGTATATAAAGAATCTGACCCAATAATTTCTTTGAAAATCATTAAAAAAATTCCTCCCTTGTGGTTTTTATGTCAGTCGAGGAATAAACAAAAATTCGTAACAAGCCCCTGTGCCCAGATTTACACATTGACATTTTTTTAACAATTGCCTGTAGGGAATTTTTACTGGTATAATGTCAAGTGCCTGTGAGTGTGATTGAAACAACATGTGTCATGTACCAGTGGCAGTGGAGTGTGTTGTTTATTATTTCAATACAAGACATAAAATGTTTACAAATTTCTAACAGTAACATGCTTCGTGTTCTGTGAAGTTCATAAAGACGTGTACTTACACATTTCAATGAGACGATATTCGTCAAAATTAAAACGAAAGTAAGGAGAGTTCTTTTCATAAAAGTATTTTGTTTCCTGTGTTTCTAAACAAGTCTTGGTTACGGAACAGTTAGAAGATCCGGATGACTTTTTACCATGTCTGCATTAACACACGATATAAAATGGACAAAATGTTAATTAGATATAACAACAGGGTACATATTAAATGCTTAACATTGCTTTATGGAACATACATGGTTTGTCAGACCATAAATTTGATGATGATTTTTTATGTCTCTACATTGTAAATATGATATAGTTGGTTTCACTGAAACCATGAAACAAGAGTCACCCAGAAATCTTCCAGGATTCTCCTCCCCATTCACTGTAAGCGCAAAGAAACGTAAAAAACGAGGTAGGAACTCGGGAGGAATACTAGTATATACAAAACCTAACATTAGGAAAGGTATTACACTGATAAAACAAAGCAACTTTTCAATATGGTTGAAACTAGACAAAATCAAACTGGGTTTACAAAGGACAATATATTTATGCTTTTGCTACATTACTCCATATCAAAATAAAGAAATTTCAGAAAATTCATTCTCTAGTCTTGAAACTGAAATATCATACTTCAAAGGCAAAGGGGAAATTCTATTATGTGGGGATTTAAATGCTCGGACAGGTGGCCTAAACGATTTCTTAACAACAGACAATGTCAGAGATACATTCCAAGATTGTCCTCTACCACCGTCCTATTCCCCTGATGTATGTTTATCCAGAAACCAGTTAGATACAAAATCCAATTTACATGGTAATTTGTTAGTAGATATCTGTAAAACTTATCAATTAAGAATACTGAATGGAANCCCCCCCCCCTAAAATTGGAAAAAATATGATTTTTTTGCGTAAAATCGTGATTTTTCACACGAAATACCCCAAAAATTTTCGCGCCTCGCTCCGCTCGGCTCGATTATTTTAAGTGCGCCCCCTAACTTGAAATCCTGGATCCGCCCCTGATTCCCCTGATGTATGTTTATCCAGAAACCTGTTAGATACAAAATCCAATTTACATGGTAATTTGTTAGTAGATATCTGTAAAACTTATCAATTAAGAATACTGAATGGAAGGTTTCTGGGTGATTCGCTAGGTTATTATAGTTTTTTCAATTCGAATGGTAAAAGCACTATAGACTATATGTTGGCGTCCACTGAATTATTTTATGATATTATGTATTTTAACATATTACCTCCAAGTGAGCTATCTGATCATTGTTTAATTAATGCAGCAATTAAAACCAGGTCAATTGAAAGAGAAATTTCACCAGAGATGAATTCTCTGCCAGGCAAATTTATTTGGTCTGATGAAAAGAGAGAAATATATATAAACTCCTTATTAGATGACGAGTCCATTTCTAACATTATAAAACTCGAAGAATTATTAGATGATCAAACAAATAGGGATATTAATGGTATGGTCAATGCAATGAGTAATATCTACAAGGATGCAGCTAAAAAAACATTAGCATTCCAACGCTTCCCAAGAGCCCCATACAAAGGAAAAGGGATGAAAGTAAAACCCAAAAAATCATGGATGTCAGGTGACTGCCTTCTATTAAGAAAGGAAGTCAAACAATTGTCAATAAAATTACACAAAGATCCAAACAACTGTGCGTTACGGCAAACTTTTGCATCACACAGAAAGGAATATAATAAACTGAGAAAAAATCTTTGAAATAACTACTTTTCTTCACTTGTTAACAAAGTTAACTCTCTCAACCCCAAACACTCAAAATCCTTTTGGAATGCTTTGAAAGACACAACACCATCTAAAATAAACCCTGCTATTCCAATCTCGTCCGATGAATGGGTAAATTATTTTAAATCTCTTCTACAGTCTAAAGGAGATAACTACGATAAACTCACTGATAAAGAATTACTTGACACACAGATACCTCTTGATTTTCCATTTACATGTAAAGAGATTAAAAATAGTATCTCTGATTTAAAAATACATAAAAAAGAGGGCACTGACTTGATTCTGAATGAATTTATTAAATATGGATCTGGTGTTATCCTAAAAACATTAGTTAAACTTTTTAATAAGATATTAAATGTAGGTATTTTTCCTGAGAGCTGGAACCTTTCTCTTCTATCATCTATCCATAAATCAGGCGATCGAACAGACCCTGGCAATTATAGAGGTATTAGCGTCTGTAGTTGCCTGGGAAAGTTATTTAATAGACTCTTGCAAAAGAGACTTGATAATTTTTCAGAAAATAATAATTTACTAAGTCCAAACCAAACTGGTTTTAGAAAAGGTTTTAGAACCACAGATAATATATTTATATTGAAGACTGTAATAAATAAATACTTAAATCATCGCAATGGTAAAGTTTGTGTTTGTTTTGTAGATTTTAAAAAGGCATTTGACAGTGTCTGGAGACAAGCACTTTTATTCAAACTTCTGGATAAGGGAATTGGAGGCAACTTTTACAAAATTATTAAACATATGTATTCAAATACTAAATATTCATATAAAAGTTCTAATTTTTATAGTAACCCATTTATGGCTAATTCTGGGGTAAAACAAGGGGACAATTTAAGCCCACACTCTTCAAAATCTTTATTGATGACTTTGCAAAATATCTAGATAAAAACCTAACAGATCCAATTTCTCTTAACAACATTGAAATCAATCATTTACTATATGCAGATGATCTTGTTCTAATGTCACAATCGCCTGTTGGTCTCCAGCACTGTCTGAATGCCTTACAGAACTTCTGTAAAGATTGGAAGCTAGACATTAATCCAAGTAAAACCAGAGTAATTGTTTTCTGTAAAAAAGAGATCCCAGATAACACATTTGGTTTCTTTTATAGTCATAATATTATTGAAATTACAGACAAATACAAATATCTAGGGATAGTGTTTAAAAACACAGGTTTATTGAAATATGCAAGTGAAAACCTTGCTGACAAAGCCAAAAAAGCATTCTACTCATTAAAATCAAAGATATCTCAATCAGATAAATTTTCAGTTAAAACTTGGATAAAGTTATATAACTCTGTAATCCTACCTATTATTACATATGGTTCAATAATCTGGTTAACAGACTTCAACTTGAACCTCGACACCTTGGACAAATTACCATTTGAAAAGGTACAAAATAAGATTTTTAAAAATATTCTTGGAGTTCATGGTAAAGCTTCCAATCTTGCCATCAATGCTGAACTGGGTACATTTCCAGCCTGTTTTAAATCATTTATATTGATGTTTAAATATTACAATAGACTTAAAAGAATTGCATTCGACAATGGGTCTAGGAACTCTCTCTTAGGATCAGCCTTTATTGAAGACAAGAAACTCAACAAATCTTTAAATAAAACTTTAAACTCTATTAAACAAAAAATGGAATTATCATCTTTGGACATATCGGAGAGAGATTTCAAATATCATCTTTTTAATTTTTTTGAAAGAAAAACGCTAAAACAGTTTGAAAACATTCGAAAAAATAAAACGGGCAAGTTACATTTTCTCAGCAACATTCTCGGCATTTTTAAATTACAAAACTATTTGGAATTTACCCTTTCAAAAGAACACAGATCTTTCCTTACAAAAATAAGAATAAGTGCACATAGTCTTAATATAGAAACAGGTCGTTACAATAACACTCCTCGCGAGCAACGTCTTTGTAAATTTTGTCCCTCATCGGTTGAAGATGAAAAACATTTTATTTTACATTGCCCTAAATACCAGAATATCAGAAATAGGTACAATACATTGTTCCAAAGTACTAGAACTGACGATGATCTTATCAGAGAGATTCTTGACCCTAAGGATCTATTCAAAACAAAACAAATTTGCAAATTTTTAAAAGAAGCAAATATACGTAACACATAGTTCACAGGAATTCGGCGTTTGGGTTCGGTGGGGTACCACTATCGATGGGAAGAACGTGGTTCTTTCCGTCGGTGGTGGTGCTTCCCATTGACCCTAGACATCAGATCCCTGTGAATAATCTAATATACTTCATATCATTATTATATGCATATCTTTTATTTATCCAGGGATTTATATAGTACTATATAAATCCTTGACTTATTCATATTTGTGTAATGTATTATAATTATATTGTATTGTCTTGATGCACGCCAATGTATGGTTTACTATCAATAAACTATTTGAATTTGAATATATCACTTAATTTAATCGAATATATAAATAAGCACGTACTGACTTAAACCAAGGATTTATATAAATCCTTGCTTAAACATATTATAATAAACAAATTCATGATATTAACTTGAAACTTGCTTAAATTGTCCTCCTCCTCCACTCCCTCTAAGAGTAGATAATAATAAGAAGTACATGTAGATCTTACCTTAAGAGCAATGACCGCCGGGTTCATAGATAAAAAGATTTATTTGGATAAAATATCAACGTCAGAGATATAAAACATTTTAATCAATATACAATATCTAAAACTATTAAAATGTAAACTGCAATTATATTCAACATTTCATACGATTTGATTCAAACAAATGGTGACCTATTCATTCTGGCCTCCCACGAAGACCACTGACTTTATAGAAATATGCCGGTACAGGTCGACTCGGCCTAGCTGCGGAACCGTAGCCCTTATGGTCCTTGGCCAGTTTTCTGATATTTGCGGACCATAGGGCTACGGATTTCACCCTATCAAAAACTTTTGAAAATTTTGCGCACCTTTTTTGCAAATTATTGTCATGAAATCGGGTCCGAGAACGATCAAACATATATGTATCGTTTCGTTAGATATTTATCTACATTCTTCTATACTTACTTACCTATTAATATTCATTTTCAGCTCGTAATCATAACAACCGTCTCGATATTACCACAATGACAAGATGGCGGAACGAAGTAGGCGGGATCAGTTAATATCGAGACATTTGTTATGATAACGAGCTGGAAATGATTGTTAATAGGTAAGTAAGTATAGAAGAATGTAGATAAATATCTCACGAAACGAAATATATATGTTTGATCGTTCTCGCACACGATTTCATGACAAAAATTTGCAAAAAAATCGGTGCAACTTTTTCACCGAGCATTTTCGAAAGTTTTTGATAGGGTGAAATCCGTAGCCCTATGGTCCGCAAATATCAGAAAACCGGCCAAGGACCATAAGGACTACGGTTCCGCAGCTAGACTCGGCCATAGTCAATTCGGCCACACTACCAATTAGGCCATAGAAATAAAGTCGATTCAACCATAATCAAAATGTTGAAGGGCCATTTTCATGGCATACTTGTTTCATTATTCTCTATTCTGTAAACCCCATCCAGCCCTTCATATCAAACTGACAGACTTTCCCCCCTTCCTGGATAATGGAAATAGATACAGTTATTTCCCTTTGCATATTCACATCAAATTCAAATTTATCAAAATCTCTATGAAACATTGTTAAACAACATTATTCAGAAAATATTGGTGAGCCGTGCTAATCTGGGTCACGGGGTACTCTAAGGTCCTGAAGGATTATTCTAAACTGTGACACGTGGACGACCTGTGGACTCCTGTTGGGCAACTGTGAACGGGGTTGCAATGACAAAAAATCTTTCAAATTTAATTGAAAGAGGCCGGTGTTTACAAGAATTTACCCTTTGGGCACCTCAAACGCTGGAATTTCGGAATTTCCCATATGTGTTTCAGTGGGGTGAAAAAGGATGTTATAAATTGCTGAAGAAATACATCGATTAATGTAAAATACACACTTTTTTCACTTCTTGCACATATTTTGAACATGTTATGTTATAACCTATGCATGGTTTAATCCTAATGTCGTAGTGTAAATTTCGTCAAAATTATTCAAAATGTTTTTAATGTGAATTCGATTATTTCGGGAACTTTATTTTAATTCAATAACAATGTGTGCTCGTTGTCAAAGCAGCTGTTTTAAGTCAAATATGTCAGATTAAGGAGATTAAGTTTTAATTACTCGGTTTTTGTTAATTTCATATCTATTGTTATAATTCGCATTTAATCCAATACGTTTCAACATGTCATTTCCTGAGTAACAACAAGTCGTTGGCATGAAAATTTGTATAAATTCAGACCTGAAATAGTGTACAAATCAATTAGGAATCTCGATTGAATAGTGTACGGACATCGTACGTCTGTTGTGTATTGTCGTTATTACATTGGACTACCATATGTGAA